>CM062838.1:21910501-22058779 GCA_031772345.1 Himalopsyche anomala
TATTATTTACAATATTCAAAGCATCCTTTGTAATTCTATCCGTAGAAACACTGTATATAAACCTAGATTCAATATCAATTTGGGCATTCATATTACAACAATTTGAGTAAAAGGAATTTCATCTTGGAGAAGGAATGCTTCTTTGAAGAAACAGTCCAAATTGCAGGTTTAATAAAAAAATTAAGACTGTAGTTATGAACGTCTTGGCGTTTTCATATTTCTTTTTATAATCTTGGTTAAATAAAAATAAAAAAAAATAGTTTTCGTTTGTAAGGTCAGAATAGGGTTGTCCAATAGTGTGGTTTTGAATTTAGGCGAACGGTAAATAATAATTAATACGATCAATTAACCATGATGAATAGATAATAATGTATATAATAAAAAAAAAAAATTGGCAAAAAAAATAATTAAGGCAGACATGCACAACCTTTTTCGCTAAGCTCTCTGAGCATTTCATAGAAAACTATCACAATTTTGATTAAAAAAAAAAATTTGAAATACTTCATAAAGCAAACAATTAAGGGTTAATAATTACTCGCTCGAAAGTTTCGGAAATTAATAAAATCATTAATAGAAAGAAAACATCAGTAAATTTAAATTTGAATTTCTTTTCATTGGGATTTACCACACTTAATGTAAGTAATTAGTAACACCTAATTTGTATCATACCTTCTCTTCTCCATGCATCCAGTAGAAAAAAACAGACCAGGACCAATGTTCCCTCTAAGGCTCTAAGAGGTTATCTGCGCGGAAATTTTTATGGCTGCGCGGACCGATCAAATATCAATTGAACAACTGTCTTGTAGTGCGCGCCAACTCAGAATGAGCGTGCGGGGGCTTTCCAAATGCTGCGCGGTCGCGCACGCGCCCAGCTTAGAGGGAACGTTGACCCGGACTCTTATTTTGTAATTTTTAGTTTATTCATAAACCTTGCGATGTTACGTCTGAAAGTTAAAGTAATGTTATAGCTTCCAGAAAAAAAATAGAAAGTTTACAATAGTATCCTAATTAATACAAGAAAAAAGTACTGGCTTTTTCTTTTTGACGAATAATTGTGGTGATCGCATAGGATTTTGAAATCCACAAAAAATATGCAACCTGACTTAATATAAAACAGAAAAAAAGTCTCGTCTAACAAAATACCAACCCTGCATCGGCAGAGTAAAAAGACTGGCTCTTTTATAATTGAGAAATACCTCTACGGCGAGGCACATCAAAGGATATTTGCGTTTTTGCGCATTTGTGTGACAAAGATACTCGAAAATGTATTACTTTACCTTAGCGTTTTCTGCGGTATTTTTTATTGTACTCGACAGAGAGGTAAATTTAATTATTTTCCTACAGCGCACTTTTAATACGTCCCTATTTATTTTTTCCTTGTATATTTGCATCGTGTTCATATGTTTTGTATTTACATCGAATATTTCCTTGACAACCAAAAATTATTAATGTCTTTCTGTATGATTTTTGTTGATCGATGTAGAAATTCCTACATTTATTTATATACAACTAGCCGGTTACAGGCAAGCGTTGCAATGCCACTCAAAGAAAGAAAGTGTTTGGGTTTTAATTGTGTTAAGTGAAGTGGATGTTTTCTTTGACGTTTGCTGCCGATTGTCTACGGTACGACACACGCGCCACCTACTACTGTAAGTTAATTGTACCTTTACGCAAGTGCAAGCATACGTTGTCAAAATGAACTGTATGGCAGACATACAAACATTGATTTTTATATATAAGACCTACTGTATGTTAATTTTATTATTTCTATAACTTTCAGTTCACAAATACTGTCACTAAAAATGTCCACTTCACTAGGCAATGAGTTGATCAGTTGAACTGCCCTTGGAACTGGCGACTAATACATCCTACGCGAGTAACACGTTTTTAGAACCAAAAGTTTTTGGTCATAGTTTCACCCACGTAAGAATAAATTTTGAGCATGTAAGTTAATAGTCATGAGCGTTTCAGGATTATTAACTCGGCCCCAAAGAAAAACGAGAAAAACTTTAATACTATCTTCGAAGTTCAAGAGAGTGAAATGAAATGATAGCATTCTTAAAAGAAATTTGGTGGGGTGAAATATGATGACACATTAATTTGGTTGTATGTACTATTCTAAAATTAAGGCACATATTTGTTCCACTATAACTAATTAAAAAACAATACGACACCGAGGGCTAGACGATCACAATAAATCAATTGCAAGTAAGCTTGTTGCATTACTTGGGTTGTGATTTGTCCCTTCCCCAGACATTAGTGTTGTTACAATGACAGCCATTAGGGCTTATTTATACCGCCATCGTCAAGTACAAATTACAGTTAAACGCAATCTCAAGGGAGCATTAGTACGACGTGCATTTGACCAATCAAGAAGCCTGAAACAGTGGTTCTGTAGCAATAACTAGATTTATTTCTACCAATATTAAATATTTTTCCAAGAATAAATCATTTTCATTTATCACACCTCAATCGTGAGGTGGATGAATATGACATTAAACAAGCAAAAAGTGGATTAATATCATTAATGTTTATTTCATTAAATATTTGTCGCCTGCTGTGGCCCAGTTGGTTAGAGCTTGCTCTACCGATCACGCAGGTCTGAGTTCAATCCCGGAAGGATCACAGTGAATTTGAAAATTATTCATATCAAAGTTGTGATCTAAGGCTGGGTGTTCTTTAAGTCAATTCACATTTTTTCCTCTCCCTCCATCCTTCTGATTCTTTAATAACTGGGTGTAGCAATAGAGATTAGTTAACCACTAATGTTCTAGCCTTATCTTCTACAATTCAACTCACTTTGAAAAAAGTTAGGTTGAGCGACTGAGCAACAAACAGTTCTCGTAGGAAAAAAAACTTCTGTTGAGATACCTCCACTAGGAGGTCATATGCTGCACATTGGGAGCGGACATGGATAAAATAAAGTAAAATGTTTGAATAATTCAAATTGATTTTAAAGTTATTATACTCTTGGAGGTCTGCACTTCTGGGTTGCGAGACCATAGATTCAAATCAAGGAATGGTAACTTTCATTTTGGGCCCAGCTAAAGTGGGGCCAAATTGTCTTCATAATCAATACAACAAATTGCGTTGGGGTACTTGCTGTGACTTTTGTATTAGGGCCCAAAATGCCTAGACTACGTCACTGTTCGTCGTGTACGCACATAAATTACACATTACATAAAAAACGCACATATAAATTCTGACCAATGCAATATAAATTCTGACCGGAAAAATACCAGCCTAATAAAACGAAATTAAAATAGTAAATAGTTATTATTTCAATAAATGCCTGCAGCGATTTTTCTCCACGTTGCACTTTACTACAGAAACATTTCAAAAATGATTTTTCAGGCCTATGTTTTTGCGATGCTTACTTATATCAAATAATTAATCCGACCCGTCAGATTTCGAGCCTCTGTCTGTTGCAGGAGTCTCTCTCCCAGACACTTCGCCCCATTGTTCCTGACCGTTATTATTTTTCCGTCCCAAAGGACATCCTAATTGTTTCCATTATCGGCCGCCCGACCGTGAACGGTCCTTTTTTGTAGCAATTTTTTCCCATTCTTATTTTTGTTTTTGCTTCACTCATTCCCAACCACTTAACTGGCAATCTACTTGCAAAATAGGAACGTAATTAAAACTTAGTTTATTATTTATGTATAAAAAAATCGTTGCGATTTTCGTAAGATAACCGATGCCAAATTTGTTAATTACTTTTGAGTTATCAAGTCTTACACTACTCAAAATATTCCATAGATCAGCGTTTCCCAAATGATGGGTCGCAAAGCAAAATGCCAGGTCGCCAATTTCGTAAAATAAATCTGCATATTTACTATATAATTTCGTAATAAAATACTTCTCATTAAAAAATTAATTATTGATAATTTTTATTTTTATATATGTAGGTTTATCGGAGTAAATTATTTTGTATTTAAACACATAAAGAGTATATGTACATAAATATACTGTTTTATTTTACATATAGGTCGGTAGTATAGGCCATAACAGATTTAGTGGGTCACGAAGGAGAAATATTAAAATAACCGGGTCGCAGGAAAAAAGTGTTTGGGAAACGCTGCCATAGACTATACTGAACTTACGACTGAAAATCAAATAAAAATAATAAGAAATGTATTTAACAGCGATACAGTTTCGTAAAGAATTATTTAAATGATCAATTGTTTACAATCTATTGAGATTCGGAAATTCATCGTAAAAAACTTTGCCGACAGTAATTATTGTTAAAATATTATGAACATTTTTTTTTAATATTTCTAAAAAAAATGGTTTACCCAAATACCAACTACACCTTTTTGTGTTTTTTTAATATAAAATCAAGTTCAATGACCCAATATTTTTTTCAGAATTATACCCACCGAAAATATACAAAAAAAAACTAAATTTCTGTGAATTCCCAACTCTAAGAAATATTTAAAATAATCAAAACCACGAGTAGACCTTCGCTGAATAGTATAAAATGAATAATATTACGCATAGTTAAGTACTCTCTGAGCCTATTATAAATTTAATATTAGGAGTTTTAAATTAAACTTTTATCTATAAAACCCAGAAATGAATCAAATAATTTCCATAAATTGTACTTTTTAAGCTTTGCCATACATTTTTTAAATCCATATCCGCTCCAAAATGAGAAGCATATGGCCTCTTAAATAAAGTATCTCAATAGAAGTTTTTCTACGAAATCTTCTAGTTACTCAGTAGCTTAATCTCTCTTTTTCGAACACAGTAAAGATCGAAAGGATAGCTAGGACATGACTAGTGATTACGCTCCTTATTTTTAAAATTGGATGGGTAGGAGGATTTTTTTTAGGCAATACAAACACCGATGCCTTCGAATAGAAAAAAATGATTGGAAATATGCTGTTCGTATTGGGATTTGAACCTGTGGGATCAGTCACAATAGTCACAACATAGATACCTGTACAACGCACCCGATACTACCTATAGTAAGTGCAATAAATTCTCATAACTATTTTTAAGGTGAACAATGTTTACAATGTTGATACGCTGCGTTATCCACTCGGTAAGATGGTGAAGAGGCGTTGATAGTGGAAACAATTAAGTACTCTTTATAATATATGAGCTCTCTAGACGTGAAGTAGGCCAACTAGCAAAATGGTAAAACTTTTTTTAGAGACTTTTAAGTACGACCACATCTTTAGTGATGTGTTGGTTGATTGTATATTTGTATTATACTGAGATAACGCTATTGCGATGTGTGTTAATTGATGTTACTTCACTTTTACGATATTTTAAGATGTGTAGAATATTACAACGCATCTTACTTTCTAACACCACTTGGCTCACTTCATCTCTAATGGGCACATATGTTAGTAACATATCGACTGTGGAAAGGAAAAAGGACGTAGCCCACAGCAAACAGCCACAGCCACAGTTTCAAAACAGCAAGGAAAAAGGACGTAACCCACAGCACACAGTCACAGTTTCAAAACAGCGGTTTTTTGATCATCATAATGTATCAAATTTGATACACGTACTATCAAAAGGATGTAAGCTGCAAATGCCAAATAAGTATCTAAATTTAACTTTAAATATTGAAAAAAGATGAGCTTGTGAAAATTGAAACCAAGAAAAAAGACTGAAAAAGAGATTTTTCCTAAACAAAGTCTGTAATGAATATTAGGTGATGTCAATTTAACACCAGTGTACAAGTCTTCGGGCACTTCAGAGTTGTGTATATTTCGTAATTTGCATATGATCCAAAATCATCAAAACACGTTTTTTGTGCCTGCTGTAAATATATGTGTGATATGTTGATATGTGTGAGTTACGTCCTTTTTCTTTTCCACAGTCGAATTATGAAATAAAAAAATAGTTTCACAATATGATTTCTAACATCAATATTCTTTCTAAGCGAAAATTAGAAATCAAAAGCCCTGAACGAATAAATTTAAAGGCGTATCTATCTATATCACAAATACCATCTTGAAACGAATTTGTGAACAAAACAATGTGTGCATAACTAAATTATCATTGAATTAAGTCATCCGTAGCAGGCAGGTAGGCAGGGTTTTTTAAGCATTATTCATAAATGATTCTTAGACATACAAAATATTTTTTTTTCAACCATACTAATAATAAAGTATTGTCGGGCCTGTACCGCAGAGGTCAACGCCGTTACCATACGTGACGGATCTCATGTTTGTGAATTCTAAAAAATCCCTCCAAGACTTCCAATCGTAAAATAACGGGACGTTGAGAAAGAGCGATTAGCTGACCATTTGTCTTGTCCTGATCATATCCTTTCTATCTATCAGTGATGCACAACCTTTACCTTCTAGCGGGCCGCATAAAACGAATTTTTGTGGGTTCAGGCCGCAAAGAAAAAAAATATTTGAAGTACGCTCAGTCCTATTTTACACGGAGCATATGTACGTTATATGTAAAACAGCTTCAAAAAAAACCGTGTAAAAAAGATTAATTAAATTTAGATAAATATTTACATTTAATTCGAAAGTTAATGCGATCTTGGTCTTTGTTAATTTGTAACTTTTTTTTTTAATCTGACAAATTTGAGCGCCTGTTTCTATGAACCGATGTATTCTTCTTCATTGAAGAAAAAGTTTGCTTACATTTATCAAATAAATGTTTTACGTGAAAAAAATATGTAGAGAAAAGATTGATGGGCCGCCACAAAATTCAAAAAGGGCCGCATGCGGCCCGTGGGCTGCGGTTTGTGCATCACTGATCTAAAAAAAGAGCTTGAGAAACTGACTGTACACTCAGTAATCGTATAAATAACTTATGTTATGATACATCTATTTGGAAGCCATTTGCTCCACATTGGGAGCAGACAGGCATACATATATTTAAAAAAAACAGATGAATGCCAGTATTATTTTTTTTAATTTAAAGCAATATGGCTAATATACCTTCTATTTACTCAATGGTTGCCACAGACAAGATATCTCGTAATTTTTTTCGTACTCAACACGCCAGTTACGAGTTAACCCTCCAAGGACGAGCGTGACCATATAGTCACAGTTAACGCTTTTACTTAGCTCACTTCATGTTTAAGATACTTTAAGACGTGTAGAATGTTATAACGCATATAACTCGCTTTTTTCTTACATACCACTTGGCTCACTTCACTTTTCAGTTGCTCAATTAAAACACAAAATTGTTGAGTTGAATCAGAAGGCCTAAAAAAATATTTACTGGAAACACAAATATTAATCATTTTTACAGGTTAATTATAATTTAAAAAAAAAATGAATATGCATAATTATTTTAAGTTACAATTCGACATTCGAAGCTTATCCTTCAATCATTACCACATACATAGAATACTGTGCATTGAATTGAGCGTATACTAATATTTTGTTACTATGCAAGATTGGCAAAATCTTTACAAAAAAAAATATATGATATTAAAAAACCACTGGCGTAGAATCGGAGGTGAGCCAAAGCAAATAATAATAACAACAATATTAATGATAGGTAACGCTAACAGAGAACAATGGACAGATAGGTCCTCACTCCGCACGCTCTCAATTCGTTACGGTTCGCCACCACTGGAGGTCAGGGGTTCTGGCAGGAAGTACTAACTACATAAACCAATGAATCAGCGGCGAATGATTAAACGATGATCGCGATTGTTAGGAAACGTTTCGATCACGAGTAAAAACGCATATTCAAAGATCTTTATTGAAATCAGTGGTCTTCAAAGTTAATTAATGTGAAAGTCGGTATTTTTTTATGTCGTTTTATAATAAAACATTTAAAACAATCCGCAAATTAAAAGGTAAAGGGGGATGTTAAAGAATTATAGCTAAAAATAATTTTCTTTTCAAGCCCACTTTGGACTATAGTCCGCTGTAGTCTAGTTGGTTAGAGCTCGCTCTACCAACCAGGTGGGTTTGGGTCAATGTTCCTTCTAAAGTAAGAGGTGAGCTGCGCGGAAATTTCAAAGGCTGCGTGGACCGATCAAATATTAACTGACCAACTGTCTTGAAGTGCGCGCCAACCCGGAATAAGTGCGCGGGGGCTTCTCAAATGCTGCGCGGCTGCGTACGCGCGCAGCTTAGAGGAAGCGTTGGTCTGGGTTCGATTCATGGTAAGGTCAATTTTGATTAATATAAAAATAAAATAACTTAGATTATTCCACGTATTGTGTTACAAACGTTGACACGTGTTTCGTCTCTTTCATAGGCATTCTCAAACAGACTTACTTTCACAAATGATTGCTTAAGAACGAATGATTTTAATTTTACTATTCTGATATATTATAAAAAAAATCAAATTATAAAAGAAATCGGAAGCAAAGAGGCTTCTTTGCCTCCCATTATTATTATTATCAGAATAGTAAAATTAAAATCATTCGTACTTATCAAGCAATGTGAAAGTAAGTGTCTGAGGGTGCCTCTGAAAGAGGCGAAACACGTGTCACAGTTTTTAGCAAAATACGTGGAATAATCTAAGTTATTTTATTTTATATTAATCAAAATTGACCTTACTATGATTCGAACCCAGACCAACGCTTCATCTAAGCTGCGCGCGTGCTAAGTGTCTGAGGGTGCCTCTGAAAGAGGCGATACACGCGTCACAGTTTGTAGCAAAATACGTGGAATAATCTAAGTTATTTTATTTTATATTAAAATGAACTTCCACAAAGTTACCGCCGAATCCATGGAAAGTATCAATTTAAATTTCAGACCTAATACGTGGGTGTTTGTGATATCATCTACCACTTACTTTTACTTGTGATAAAATTCTCGTCGAGTTTTTCCCGTATGATCTTTCAACATTAAAATATTTGGCGCATTGGCATTAGCTGTAATGCCAATTATATTTTTAAAATAAAAATTGTAAAAAGGACACTTCTGAAAATGAATATTATTTCTTCGTACTGGGATTCTAGCCCGTGAGATACATAACGGAAGCTGACAGATAAATAGTTTAGTTTAATTAATTTTATATTATTTTAATCAATTTATATTCTCAGCAGTTTAATATTATCATCACGAGAAAACCCAGTTTAAAAAAAGGACAAAAGAGCGTTTTATTTTTTAATATTTTGTTACCTTACTTTGAAAAGGCTATAGTCTATTTGCGTTTGAATATTTGACTGATCATACGAATGTTGTTTATAAATCGATTATAAAAAGTCACATTGTTTCTTAGAAGCTTGTAATATTACTGTAAATATGTAGATAGAACTCTTGAATCCTGCTAACTTCTTTATTTAAAAATGCATGACTCTGAAATTAATATATGCATATGTTAGATAGTGGCAAATACAAAATTTTCCGGCCAAAAGGTCATTTTATGCCAAAATTCCAGTTAGAAACATTTCAAAGTAAGGTAACGATTTGTAGCTAACTTGTTGTTTATAGTACTTAGTAGCAAAATGCGAAGATAGACTCTTTGCTGGTGCGTTAAGTATGGATGAATATAAAGTTCAGGTCAGTTAAATCTGACAGAGGTCATTAAGAATTGTAATCAATCTACATATATATAAAAAGGATGAATAGATTGTAAATGCATGCAAGACTTACAACTATATTTTATAAATAATGCAAAATACTATTAACTCGGTCGTATTGGTTGAGAGAACACAGATAAATTATACTAGTATTGCTTTATATTTATTGTGCTACAAATTATTGTTAAACTTAGCTCAATTGTATTTTTAAAAAACCTGTTATTTTATTGTTCACACATCTGAATAACTTAAAAAAAATCAAAATATTTTAATACACTAATTAATAAACGAACTCTTAATAAATGATTAATAAATGATTTTTTTTGGCTTACATAATTAAAATGGTGAAATCAAAACCAGAATTATACAGCATCGGAGTGGGAGGGAATTTTAAAACATCACAAACATCCATGCTTTCAAACAGAAATCGATCGAAAAAATGCTGCCAGAACTGGGACTCGAACCTGTGTAGTCTGGGACGACAGTCCACAACGCTAACCGCTGCGCCATAGGATCTGACAAATTAATTGAAATTGATTGCTTGAGTTTTTTTAAGCAGCTTGATATGACTAATTGATTTATTAAGCGTCAGTGAGTAGGTCAATGACTACCTACTTTTATTTTTGCGCACTTTTTGTTTTTGCTGAAAATTAACTGCACAAAGAAGTTGATGGTCCGCACACATAATAGAAAAAAAATAATGGGAAAGTTGTTCCCATGTACATAAATGACTTCAGTATTAAATTATTTATTTATTTACTGTTTAAAAATCAGTACAGTACATGATATTACAGCTGACGCCAATTTGCCATGCACTTGACAAAACTTAATTAAAATAAAAAAAAAGTACAAAATACATCAAAATCAACATACAAAATCAAAAGATAAAAAACTAACAAACAGTTCACAAATACTGTTACTGAAAATGTCCACTTCTTTAGGCGATGAGTTGGTCAGTCGAACAGCCCTTGGAACTGGCGACTCATACGCGAGGAACAAGTTTTTGGTTATAGTTTCGCCCACGTAAGAATAAATCGGGAGCATGTAAACCAATAGTCATGAGTATTTCAGGATTATTAACTCGACCCCGAAGAAAATGAAGAGAAAATTGCTTGAAAACGATCTTAGGGAAGTGATAGCATTGCTAAAAGAAATTTGGTTGGGCAGTATTCCTTTAAGGAATTATCAAAGGAAACGAATTAAAATTGTTTGAAATAATAATATCTTAGAAACTCCTTATGGACTCTCTCCAATTGCATCATGTATAAACTTTCATATGGGCTACAAATGATGGATCCATATTCAAGCGTACTTAAGACCAAAGAAACATAAAGCTTGCAAAATAAATTATGAAATTTTTATCACGTGACATAAAAGGGTCAGCAAGAAAAGAGTATTACAAAAATAAAATCTTTCTCCTGATGCACCTCTGTACAAATAAAACAGATAAAATCACTAAAATATAGTCAGTCTGACGGCCGATAGATTCTCAGTGATAGCGCCAGAGAGCGGCCACTGTGACCCGATCTCTGCGTGTGATACCCGCACCGCAATCAATTTCATCTGGACAATGCTGTGCCCTCTACACACTAAGCTATTGGCAATTGCACTTCGCTTGCAAGAGATAGCTTACAAAGAATTTATTGACAAATATTCGTATGGATAACATTACTGTAGAAATTTATTTTTTGGGTTATTTTTTAACTCACCAGGTGAAGTTTATCTCAAAAAAAGTTTAACTTAAAAAGACAACTGCTTATAACTAAGTTATTTGATTCCCAAGAGAGTTCTACTGGAGACTAGGGCATCTAATCCTGGACCCTTTTTATTTTCCTGGGATTTCGGAATTCGAAATATAAAATTTGTGGATTTCCCAAAATAAAACGAGGTAAGACCTTTTTTTAACCCTCACATAGCTTTTTCTAATTTTCTCAATCCCGAAATCCTGGAATTAGTACTCTAACAATTCCGTGGTTTCGGGATCCGGGATACCGGGATTGGAAGCCGTAGTGGAAGTATAACGGTTAATTCTTTGATATTTTAGAGGAAGTAAACATTTTATCTTTAGTCAATTAAGTACCACCAATTCATATTTTGTGCCTTTATTTATTAATTCTTTTCAATACCATTTGTTTATTACATCGTATTAATTGCATTTTGTTTTGTATTTGATATTGTATTTTCTTATCAGTTGATAATGCTCGACATGAACAAAACTGATCCTGATCTTATTTAATAAAAGTGTAATTAATACAAATGAGTATATATTATTTTTAATATAATGCATTTCCGCTAATTATTGGCAGTGACCACCCTAAAAGTAAGAAATGCAAACAAATAAATTAACAAAATGATAAATAGAGAAATAATTGTTTTTGAGATCTACGGTGTTATTCCCGCGTTCATACACTTATTTTTAACGATTTGAAATACTCAACACAATCACGTTTTCATGGTCACCGCTGACCACAAGCGTTAATGCAAGAAAATAACAGATCGAAGAACGATAGAAAGTTATTTCAATGTTCATGTAAAAAACTAAACAACAATAATACTTCGATTGATTAAGATATACATAATTAGCACCAGTTAACGATATCATTTAATAATAAAATAGGTATATCTAAGCATTTGGTACAGTTGAGTTTGGAACGCTCACCTGCCCATACAAAGGGAACGGTGTAAAGCGCAGATAAAAGGTTAATTTATAATTTATATGCCACACTAGGTTAAGTACAATGAGAACGGCAATCGGCAACAATACGAGTTCACTAGATAAAGCTTTTTGTTTTGTTGCTCTGTTCTCTACTGTACTTTACAGAGTGCAACAAAATGAATAAAGTAAAAAAATGGCCAGTTTACCCTAGTAGTAGAAAATAAACTTTAAAAATATCTTGTACATTTTGCTTTAACTCTAAAAATATTGGCTTCTCTTTGAATGGAAAACTTTGTTAGGCTCGGTTGTTGTTTTTTTACGAGCTCAAATCCCAGTTCGTACAATTTAAAATTTATTTTTCATTAGATTTATGGATTTTTGATAGAAGGTCGATATCAAAATTTAAATTTATCTAGCTAACCACTAGTCCTGCCTTGGTAATTTATTTATTTATTGTTTAAAATTAAAATTATAGTACATGACATAACAGCTAACGCCAATTCGCCATGTACTTGACAAATATAAAGACACAAAATATAAAATAAAACTACACAATACATAAAAATTAACACAAAAATCAAGAAATAAAATAGTAAAATTTCACAAACAGTTCACAAATACTATTACTAAAAATGTCCACTTCACTAGGCAATGAGTTGATCAATCGAACGGCCCTAGGAACTGGTGACTCATACCTCCTAAGCAAGGTATAAGTTTTTAGAAATAAAAGTTGTTGCTTATAGTTTCGCCCACGTAAAAATAAATTGGGAGCATGTAAATTAATAGTCATGAGAATTTCAGGATTATTAACTCGGCCCCGAAGGAGAAGAGAAAAATGCTTTAAGCTTGAAAACGATCTTCGAGCTTCAAGAGAGTGAAATGATAACATTCCTAAAAGAAATTTGGTGGGGTAGTATTCCTTTAAGGAATTATCAAAGGGAAAGAATGTAATGGTAATGTCATAATATATTTTTTTTCTCCGGAAAAAAAAATTCAGGTAATAAGCAGTTTACATGGAATTTCTGTTTAATAAACCTCGTTGTGAGTACGTTATGTATTATTATGTTCTATATTAGGCACAAATTTAATTACTAAAAAAAATTTTTTTTTAATGAATTTGTGAAACTGTTGTCTACGAAGTAGATTCTCTTTTTCTGGTTATTTTTAATATGTTGTATCAACTTTCCTATATCATTTTATAATAAATGTAATGACTTACTGACATTCGGGGGTAAGGATCACTGGTGTTTTTTTTTTTTTACAAAAAACACAGTGTTAAGCTCACTGAGGTATAGCAAGTGAGCTACCTTTGAGCTTCTAATATTTCATTTATTAGTACACCCAAACGTTATTTTTAATTGGTTCTTGTAATCGGCTATTTTTACGAGTTATAGCTTTGTATAGCAAAGAATAACTTTTAATTGAATGCAGAGTCTGGGGACGATTAATTAAACATAAGTAAAATAAATTATTCCATAACCTTTGAAGCAAAAGATTGACCTTAATACTATTTTTGAACAACACCCACATCTGTTTTGGACAGAATTTAAAAAAAACTTTTTATTTCTTCATAATATGAAATTTGAACGGGTTGTTTGTCGAAAGTTAATTACCAAAATTAATTACGTTATAACCATTTTTTATAACGTTACTATTTTTGGGGCATTCCTTATAAGTGCGTTGCATCATGCCACGTGCATCGGCTGCCTACTCATTCGGCCCTGTCAACAAATTGCTGATTTCAGTTATAGATATGATCATTGCTTTGGTCCAGGGCTTATACAATCAACAGATGAAAAAAAATATTCACTTTTTGTGCACTTGGTTTTAAAAAAAAAATCAATAAAGGTGCTGAAAGGAGAAACTCGAGTCGTTAATGACAGAACTTGTGTGAAAGTACATAATTTGAACGATTCAAATTGAATATTGAAATTCCACCAAGCACCTTCAGTCGAAATCTTAAATTATAGTTGTTATTCCTGTCATGTCATTTTCAATCCTCGCTTACCACAAAAAATACTTTTTTTAAGAATGGATAACAATCAGTCATAGTAAAAACATTTTAAACTGTTTTAATTTGCTTTATATTATATTTGAATACCAGGTAGCGTTAGTCTTCTTGAATATATTCCATATATCAGCAACCAGATTATGTACATATTTATCTCCGAAGAATGGAAAGATTGCTATGAGTTAAGTGAGCATTACTATTGAATGTGGCATAAAAACAAAAAAAAATATATGTCAAAAGCCACCTTCTCCACACCACAGTCAAAATCAAATTTGAACAAGTCCACTGCACTTAACGAAAAATAGTAACTACTAGCTTTTGTAAATACAAACTCGACTTTATTGTTGTATAGAATTTACTGAAATTTTTAATTGTAATTATACGAAACTGTAATTTACTGGAGATAGCCTGGTCTGATTTGACTTAAACTATATTGCTGATATTGAGCTTCCCTGCACCATAAAGGTGAACATAAAGCAATAATACACAAAACAGTTGATGGTAACAGTTCGGTATGATAATTTGATAGCACGCCACCGAAGTGAAAAATGACAATTGGCCATTGTTCGTAGGCAGAGGTCTTTTTAAATGCAAATTTGTCTATTCTCCCATTGAAAATTAAAACATTGTCAATAACGCTCAATTATTTAGGCACGTAATGCATAACTAAGTGCAATAATAAATATATCTAAGTGAAACTTGCTTCTAAAGGGAACCGGGCTATTACTTTGAGCCCGCGTTGAGGATAACAGCATTTGAAATTAATGGAGCGTAGAATTATACCATAAATTATAAATGGGCTTCTGTAGTTTAGCGCTTACAGCTCCAATTATCGATTGAAGGTTTCATGGTACAAGTCATGGGTTGAAGATCATATTAATAAGTTGATTTTTCTCAGTCAATCATTTTAAGCAGTGGTCGCCTAACGGTCGCTCGCGAGCTACGGTAGCTCGCCGAGGCTTTTTCGGTGGCTCGCGTAGAATATTTTATCATATTTATAATTTTTCCTATAAAAAAATATTATTGAAGTTGCTTAATAGTAGTAAAAACACAATAATCCTTTGTACTTCATTCCACTTTATTTAATATGTCAGGACCGGTTTCGCTCATTACGAGCATCGTCAACTGATAAGAAATATAATTTAACAATGCTATTTATACAAAAATGAACAGCTATAAACAACAATTGGCATTGAAAAGAAAATACCAATTACATTAAAAGTGATTCTAAAATAGCACAAAATTAAAATTTTTAACACATCTAACATATAATTAAAAAGTCATCTCAGATTAATAAATTTAGAGAGCGAAACCGGTCCTGACATATTAAATAAAGTGGAATGAAGTACAAAGGAATATTGTGTTTTTACTAATATAATGCCTTTCCACCAAGTATTGACAGTGAACACCCTAAAAGTGACTTATAAATTTGCCTATAAAATTTTATCATTGAACTGCGAAAATAAAAAAAAAATCCATCTGAATTTCAAAAGGACCTGTTCTTCGTCGTTTTAATGAAATAATACCAACAATAGTAGAATTTTTCAAAGAAAGTAATGAAATATTCTATATATATATCCTAATAGTTCTGACGATGGCGAAAGCCGAAATAGCTGTCAACTAATAAATATAAAAACTGTAGAACTAAATGGGTCGCTATTTTTACCCTTTTATAATGGAGTTCTACCAAGTAAATGCCAAGTCAATAAAAAATATAATAATTTTATGTATGGTACGATAAGGGCCGATGACAAAAAACTATAAAGAAGAATATGTATTGGTAGCTCACCAGACAATTTCATTTTCTGAAAGTAGCTCACATCCTCATTGAGCTTGGAGACCACTGATTTAAGGTATTTGAAATCGGTATGTGTTGTCGAGTCCGTAGCGCAATAGTCAACAATAGTCAACACGTTTGCATCCGCGACCGATCTTAAAGGTTCAAATCCCAGTATAAACAGTATTTTGTTCAGTTCACAATGGGTGTTTATGATGTATTAAAATTCCTTGATTGATTGAATTGGCACTTTCTTGGTAGAATTCCATTATAATAGAGTGAAAATAGCAACGTATTTAATTCTACAGCTTTTATATTATTAGTTGATAGCTATTTCAGCTTTCGCTATCGTCAGAACTATGTTTAAGCTTACAGTTTGCTATGTTATATATACTGGCTCCGAAGAGATACACAATACATCTTATTATTCACTCTTACATCTCAATTCATATTAAAATTATAGTATTACAATTATTCTTCAAAACACTAAAGTTATATTTAATATAAATTTGGATGTTAGAGGGAATAACAAGATGTATTGTGTATCTCTTCGTAGCCAGTATATATAATTAAACAAAATGTAAGTTTAAAAATAGTTTTAACGATGGCGGAAATCGAAATAGCGTTTGGAGAGTCTCTGTTTTTGTAAAATTTTTGTAAAATTTTAAAATAAGTAATTTAAATAATTACATATACATTTATTTTTTATTAAGAAAATGCAAGTAAATAAACAGTTTTGTTTTTTTAATAAAACATTTATTTTGTATTATGTGAAGATTTCCCATATTTATGTTTGTTTTTTACGGTCCCTTAAAAAACGTAAAATTGAAGTTTGTACAGTCAAAAATGAAGTGAAATAAATTATTTATCACATTCTTAACCTATTTGAGATCAAATTAGTTAATTACGATACTTAAACTAATTTCTTTCTTGACCGTATTTGATTTGAATAGAAATCTCACGCCAACATAGCATGTTTTAATTGAGTGCTTTTTACGGTATAAACATGTTAGAGATAATGGTGCTATCTTACCAAATCAGCATACAAATTACAGGATAATGATAAAGACTGATCACAAGTGCCGCCAAAGCATGCAAACCGCGGTTTTTATTTATAATGAAAAACCGCGAGCTTTTCCGGTTTTAGTAAAATTTATCCTTCACTTCATTCCGTTGGGTTAATGAACTCTGGCTTCGCTAGCGTGATCAAGAATGGTATTTTATTCAGTTTAAAAAAAAAACAAGATCACTACATTAAATTGTTGACTCAATTTACAGAATTTTCGTTGGTATTAATAAACGTAATAAATTTATTTAAATTATCATTTTTCCAATTCGTGACAAATACTTTAAAAAATTATTTTTCAGAATCTTCATGGCTGTCGATTTTGTTGAAGTACACATACTTATTACTTGGAAGCGGGAAAAAAAACAAAATTATCATTCAATTATTTACTTTAGTAATGTAGATTTTCACTTTGTTAAAAATTTCCCAAATTTCCCAAATTTTAATTATGTTTAAAATTACTATCATTCACCACATAAAGTTTATTAATCTTTGATGATTTTTTAATTATATGTTATAGGTGTTAAGCATTTTAATTTTGTGTAATTATAGAGTCACTTATACTGTTATTTGTAAATTCTTTTCATTGTCAATTGTTGTTTACACCTTTTAATTCAATTTAATTTTCTATAAATGGCACTGTTTATATTTTTTTCTTATCAGTTGACAATGCTCGCAATGAAAGAAGCCGGTCCTGACTTTTTTGTGGAATAAAGTATAAAGGAATATTGTGTGTTTTTAATGTCATATACCTACTGTAATAATTTTAATGTTTGATGATTGGAATACTCAAAGTACAGCATATAATTCAGTGATTAATTTTTCATTTCACGAGTTATTTTTCTAGGTATGATACATGTTTCGACGTTTTCAAATTTGTCTTGTAATAAGATTTTTACTAATGATGTAAACCTGCGGTAAAACAATTCTGTGAATTGCGTTTTAAGCCAATAATTGTTTAATATCGCCTAAGGCGTCAGTGACAAAAATTTTAGAGCGTTATCTTATTTGCACGATCTTTTTTAGGACCTGTGCATTTTAGCGTTTTGATTTGTAATCGTTTGTTCCACGTGGAAACCGGCTGAGAAACACTGATCTGAAGAACTAAAAAAATGAAACAATTTTATTATAATTTTAGGATTCTAATTGACCATATATAACTTTTTACGAACCACACTTAAGGAATTCATTTTTCGAACATAATTTAAAAAACCTTCTCCTGTAAAAGTTATAAATTGTCGATTACGATTTTATGTCTATTGTGAGTCGATGTGTTTATTTAAAAGTTGGCTTTTATACAACTTACCAAAAATTGCTGAGAAAAGAAAATTTGAAAAAAAGCGATATACTCATACATAATAAGACACAATATATAATATATACATAGACTATTGTATTCTTTCATAATGCACGCAATCAAAACCAAACGCAATTACTACTTTGAAAACATCCTTTAGTCTCTCGCACACTGTGTATTGTAAAACAAGTTACTCTTCTTAATTGAAAACGTGTCTGTGGAAAACTTTCTACAATCTTTCAATTACAAACCCCAAAGTTTACCCTATCTCAATCAGTCAATAGTCTTCTCTAGGCCGACTCTATAACTTGGCGGCGTTGAACTGGGAAACTCTCATGACTGCATATTTTCCCTTCATATCGTAATATAATGTATCTATGGGAAGCCTTCAAAGTAGCTTTCAGTTTCTTTGTAATTTTTATTTTAAATGAACATTATAGAATTCGATGACGTGTCACTTGTTACTTGTAACAAAACTCAAAGGAAACTATTGTATTTTTTTGAATATCAAATTTGTGAAGCTTTCTTTAAGTACCAAGACACGTTAGCGTCAAAGTAATTCAAGTCTCCTTCATCGCTAATGTTTTGAAAAGCTGTATTTTCTAAAAACCCCTAGTGAATATGCACCCATATGCAATTATTTGAAAATCACATTATATATACTTCCCCTGATACTACATCCGTACATGTACACACACATGCGCATACATAAATATACACATACAGTACACAAAGAAGTCAACCAATGAGAGTCATTTTCGTGATGCTTAGTTCGTTTTTTCTATAACTTATTCATTGACATCTTAAATTTCAGCCAGCAAAACTTGTATTATTTAAAAACAATTATCGATTTTTTAAAAAAAATAAAACACTAATTTATACTAATACCCTTTTAATGATTAGTACAGGTTTTTGGACTGTACCTAATAATATATTTTCTTATCAATGGCTTCTCATGAACAAAGAAATTAGTGATGGCAATTATTTGTCTTCTTCATTTCTGGCACGTCGGTTCAAAGAGATCCTGGCCACCTTAATGAGTATCTGCCGTTTACTTGGTTCTCTGCCTACATCAATTTCTAACCTCCAATTTTAAGTCCTGCAGCGCTACATCCAGAGAATCCACGGTCTTTCAACGCTTCGTCTTCCTTCGGAAGTGAAACATGCGAGCCGTTAATAAAAAAACCGAAAATAATTCAATGTATAATGATCAGGAAAGTAAGATTATTTGAAGTTTACGTAATCTTAAATTTTATATTCAAGAGAATGTTAGTAATTTTAATTATATAACAAAGTATATATTATTCAATTTTTGTTTGTCTGTCGTCAGAAAAACATTGTAAATATTTGTAAGTAAACAATTAAAAAGCGTAAAACGTGTCGAGTAATTTATATTTTATGTTTTTTTTTTGAGCAATTATAAGCCCAATTATTTTTTGTTACCGATGTGAAAAGAAAAAAAAACTTTTTTCTTACAAAATCTTGCAGCAAATTAAAAAAATATAAGATCAAACAATGATCAAAGAAGCGGACGTTTGAAAAAAATCCACTTTTCATCCATTCGGCGATATTTTTTTTTTCATATTTCTCACCATCGAGTTATTTATTTTGTTTCCACATTTTCTCGGCGCGGCGCTATGATCGACTTTTCCACTTTATTTGATTGATGGCATTCACTGTAAAAAATAAAACAGAGCGCCAGACCTAGCATAAATATAAAAATACTGATTGATCTTTAAAAAATATTTAATAATACAGTTACAATACTAAAACGTAATTTTTATTTTTAAATCTCGATCAATTGCGGTAACTTCAGAAACGGTGTACAACAAGCATTTACAACTTTCGCCGATAGTAAATTTGTCACCCGCTGTGGTCTGGGTTCGATTCCTGGTATGGTCAATGTCAAATTGATTTTTTTCAATTTAAATTTGAGATCTAAGACATGGGTGTTTGTGACGTCAATTATCCTTGAGGTAATCTCATGTGACTTACAAATATTCTCAACGAGTATATCTCGTATGATCTTTCAATTTCAAAATATTTGACATAAATAGCTGTAATTAAAAATTTTAAAATTCAAATATCATCATACTAGAAAACAAGGCTTTTGTAAGTAAATATGTAGATAGATATAACACAGGGTGTTAATAAACTGAGTAACTTCTTTTGACTATCGTAAGTGAGATTTTTCTAAGTGGTACAAACATAGCGTCTCTATTATCATTAAAAATATCACGGATATCTAGAGAGAATTATGATTTTTGTATTATCTAAAAATTAAAAAAAGAAATTTTGAAATTTTGAGACCGGCGAGAAGAAATTATTTGTACTTTTTGTAATGCTATTACAATAGCTGGTTTATATTAAAATAAACTTTTACTATTCATTAAGAGATGAAGAATATTATACCGCATCTAATGTATTTGTTTCTAAAATACCAATTGGTTTACTTCACTTCTCAGGGCTCATATAAAGACTAATGTCATGTGCTCTATTTTCACTCGAATGATCTATATTGATTGGAAACCATAATAATAAACACCGAAAGCATTTAACTTTGATGCACAAATATTAAAATAACATCAAGAAAGATTAAATGTACATACGTAATTTCCATTTTATAAATGTTGATGGCTTTAAAAAACCAGGGCTGTGGAGTCGCAGTTGGAAAAGTCTTACGACTCGGACCTATTTAAAAAAATATATTTAATGATGAATATTCAAACCAAATTATTCCATAGTGTTGCCACTGCGTGCTAGGCTGACTAAAAATGATGTGATAGTATATATATAATATCCATTAGTTAAAATGAAATGATGAAAAAAAATCTTTGGAGTCGGAATCGTAGTTAGAGTCGTCTTTTTTACATGACTCCAAGGCCCTGAAAAAACACGCCAGAAAGCGAATGACACAACCCAAAATGCGAAAACATTATTTTATCTAATTTGACTCTCCGTATCTTTGGATTATGGGTGGGGAACCTTTTAATTTCAAAAAGCCACTTTAATCTGATTCAACACAAGGCCGCAGTAAATACAACGTTGACACTGCCCCTCTTTTTTTCGACAGTCGGACATATAATGGGTTTACAACTACGATCTTTTTCCAAACGCTTGCATATGATTTTTTGATCAAAGTGAATATTTTGGTCGCAGAGTAATAGCCAAATGGCCGCAAGTTACCTTCCACTGCTTTGGATGCTTCTATATTGTAATCACTTTACAAATGCAACATAAATATATTTTTTTAAAAAGCTTTAAATAAAAATGATATATACATTTATATAATATGATCAGGTCCGTGGTGTAGTATTCAACGTCGTTGGCTTTTGTGACTGATATCAAGAGTTCAAGTTCCAATATTTGTTAACTCTCGCGGCTCGGAAACTAGAAAAATACTTCTCTGCCGATGGGGGTCGTTTAGGGACCCTAGTGGTTTCCTCATTATTGCCCTTATTCTTATGAATTAAAAAAAAAATAGTCTAAGGGCTTTAAAATATCTCTCTGCATCATTCCTCATACATTTTTTTTATAAAAATCCGTGTTTTTTTAATAAATAATCATATTTTAAGTTGCGCGTAAAAAAGACGTCATTCCAGTACAAATATGTATTTGCAACTGACGCGTTCAGCCTAGTTATCTTACGAACGATCGCTGATAAGCGGGCGCTTATCTCTTTATCGCATCGCGTTATCGCGTATTTATATAAACTACAAAAGGTCCAAAAAACTATGATATAAGAATACCTTAATTATAAACACTGTATCACCCATATTAAAATAGATATTTAAGAAAATGTGGGTATTGGGGTCGCATTTCTTGAGCTTAGAACCGGAAAAGTTAAATCGTTTATATTTGTGATGTCTAAAAACTTCCTTCAACTATCTCAAAATAACGTGGCGTAGCTAAAGCGATTATCTGGGCACTAGAGCTGTCCTTATAAAACATACTCTCTTCAATAATAAAATTGATTAAAATGTTAAATTACAATAAACTCAGCGTCAGTAAAGTTACCTCCAGGTAGGTGTCTAGGAGGATGTATGTAAAAATAATTACTTTTATGCGGCGAAAGACGACCCAACAAACAATAAATAGATAACATACGTATCAAATGATAAAAAAATATCTTTCGATGAAACGTTTTTTTGTTTATCTAAGAGTAGAATTTTACCTGTCAGTTTTCGAAAAAAACAATACAACACACGACAGTTTCATTAATCTTTTTTAGGCGTGAGATATGCGAGCGATCCTGTTTGCTCGCCTTTCCCCAATCTATGAGTGGTTTATTTTTTACTGGCTATTATTTTTATGCCAATTCTGTTTTTTTCAATATTTACAACAAATATTATTTATCACCGAATGAGATATCGGATAAAATAATTTATTAGACAGCTTATTTTTTATTTTTATTAAAAAAATATTTGTACTAGAGAATATTATTACATTTTACACGATATATTTGCAGAAACAGCACAGAAACCTTTAAGCCAGCGATTTCCAACCTGGGAGGCGTGGACTGTTGCAAAGGGAAGCGCGAACAGCTTAAAATGTTTATTTACCCTTTAAAAGTGTCTTTATTATTATGTTTAATAAAGGATGGGGAGGTGCGAAGATAATTATTTTTTAGAAGGGAGGCGTAGTAACATAAAGGTTGGAAACCACTGCCTTAAGCTATCCGTTTGGTGGGACGCAGGAACGTTGTTTAAGGTAGCACAGAATTGGCACTCGAAGCAGATATGTGCGATCAGCGTATGCCATGACAGCTGATGAACACATAATGTCCCACAATAGCCCTTTGTATACCGTTTAACAGTCGTTAACATGAGAAAAGCAGTGGAACCCCCATAACACTACCCCAAATTACGCGCTGGCTTGAAATATTCGTCGCAAATCCCCCAATTGCACTGTCGCATTCCATTGTCGTTGCTACTAGACAGTCGTCTGTACGGCGCACGCAGTCAAATGTTGGCTAGCGTCTGTGTATTCAACACGTGCCTAGCTATACACGTATAGCCGGGAGACTGTCTATGTGTTGGATTTTAGCACGCTTTGCATTTTATCACTTAGTAACTTAATATTTCGTCCATATTTTTTTTTTTTGAAAAACTAAGAGAAATCTTAGTTTTTCATTTTTTGCGGAAAAAACCAAATCCCTAACTCTTGTATGAGATTCACTACCCCAATTACAATACCCCAAATTACACTCCCGACTTTAGTGTAAATGGAGGTTTTACTGTATCTTATTTAAAAAGTTCAATTTGTACTGATTCATTTCGATAATTTTCGCGGCAAAATCAAAAGATGTGTACGCGTCACGCAGGAATTTGTGCCTGCACTACAACGGGGCTGACCCAGCTTAATTTCTGCTTTAACACAGTTAAAACAGAATAATAATAAAAATACGTGCTTATGTGCATGTTTATCAACAAAAAATAAATGGATTTCAACATCGACTACAATGTATATTCATAATTACGTAATCATCTGATTACTAAGCAATTGTCGTATAATATATCTTCTGTTGAGTTACTTCATTTAAGAAGTCATATGCTTCACATTGGGAGCAAACATGTTAAATTAAAAAAATATGTTATATTTATTTTTATGTGTGATTTCACTAAAATGTTTGCACCCATTTAAAAATAGAGATTTTACAAACCAAATTGGACATTTTACATATTAAATTGGACATTGAACAAATCAAATTGGACATATATATAAACTGCTGGAATAAATAAAAAAATAATTGATTTTTGTGATTTGCAATCGTCACTTCTGCAAATTGCTATAATTACATATTTTGAATATTAAACTACCTGCAACTGCCGCCCAGGAATATTTATAAACTAAATTTACTGATTTATAACTGTATTTTATAAAAAGGTGCGTAAATATACTTTTTAATAAATTATCCAATTATTTAAAAATTGTTGCAATGGTTTTTCCAATTGCTTTTTTATAAAATGTCCAATTTGGAGTGTAAAAACCAGGGCTTTGGAGTCGCGTGAAAAAAAGACGACTCCAACTCCGACTCCGAATCCAGCTTTAAAATAATTAACGACTATGACTCCGAGGAAATTTTTCAATAATTTCATTTTGACTTATATATATGTATCCCATCAGATCATCTTTAGTCAGCCAAGCATGAAACGTTTACACTTTTCGATTATTTTGTTTAACTACACATCATTAAATATATTTAAAAAAAAAAATCGAGCCGCTCATTTTTTACGACTCCGACTCCGACTCTGACTCTACAGCCCTGGTAAAAACTGTATTATGAATACATCTAGTAAGCGAATTTTTTTTTTTTAATTCTCTCTGCATTTGTGTGTGGGTATGAGCTGTAAATAATCATCTACATGTATTAAATAACTTAAAATAATATGACAGGTATAACAATGGCATATAGATAGATATGATAAATTAAATTAATAGTTATAGGTGCAAACATCGTCTTACATCACTGAACAGGTGACTGCCAACATTGCACCCGTTTGGTTGAGCTATTAATGTACAGTCAGAAGAAATCGTATCGATCACTGTATTATCATTGTCTCGTTAATTATAAAATAACACTTAAAAGTAGTTAATTAATACTAACAGTTTTTGTATCTTACCCGATCCTGCGTCCAGTAGAAAATAATACAAATAGCCGATTTTTATTTTGTTATACAAGAGCTCAAAAAACAAACAGCTCAAGTCCAAAAGTTGAGTTTTGAATAAATTCAATTTTAGGTAAGCACTATTTACTAACTCCAATCAAACTTCCCTACCACTCTTCCTACCAATATTCCTAAAATAAGGGAGCGTAGCAACAGCGATTCGTTAACTGTTAGTCTTATCCGAGTCCTATCCTGCTACTCCTAATGTCTTCAAAATAGTGAAGTTGAACAACTGAGTAACAGTCAGTTTTTTATAGATTTTTTTTTCTGAAATCCTTATGCGATTTGTGTTTAATATGGTGGTGCTTAATTTTTTATTTTTTTAATTAATTTGCACAGTGATCTATCACACTGCAAATGTTGATGAGGTACTCAAGTGACAAACGAACCAAACGTTTTACTTACTCCAATCAAACATCATTTTTCTACTGACAAAAAGCTTTATATATTTAAGTTTTAACCCTTTCAAATTGGAAAGTTTTGCAGGATCTGTATATATAGCATTGTTAAATTGTATTTCTTATCAGTTGACGATGCTCGTAATGAGCGAAACCGGTCCTGACATATTAAATAAAGTGGAATGAAGTACAAAGGAATATTGTGTTTTTACTAATATAATGCCTTTCCACCAAGTATTAACAGTGAACACCCTAAAAGGGATCTGTCAAGCTTGCCAAACATATACAAATGACCAAAGTCACTAAAGACGTTTATTAAACTACAGAAAAATGACCCAACGGCACATGTGTTTGTTTAACACGTGAATAGAGTGAAAAAATGAGTAAGGCTATTTTGCCACTTATTAAATTATTGTTGTAGAAGTGAAATATCAAATAATCCAAAATACCGAATATGTGGATTGGGCCGATTGTTCTTTGACCCTTTCAGTTTGTAACTTAAGAATAATATTAATTAATTTTTAGTCTATTCGTAAACCTTGCGATGTTCTGTCTGGTGAAATTCCTTAATACAGTGTTTCCCAAAGTGTGGTACTCGTACCCCCTGGAGTACGCAAAACGTTTGGTGGGGGTACGCAGGGGTAAGTTGCATGTTGCTTAGCGTAGTATAAGATTACTTTTTTCCAGGGCTGTAGAGTCGGAGTCGGATCGGAGTCGTGAAAAATGAGCGGCTCGATTTTTTTTGAAAAATATATTTAATGATGTGTATTTAAACAAAATAGTCAGAAGTGTTAACATTTCATACTTGGCTGACTAAAGATGACCTGATGGTATACATGTAAATTAGTTAAAATGAAATTGTTGAAAAATTTCCTCGGAGTCGTTAATTGTTTTAAAGCCGGAGTCGGAGTCGGAGTCGTCAATTATTTTAAAGCTGGAGCGGAGTCGTCTTTTTTTCACGCGACTCCACAGCCCAGCTTTTTTCGATTATAAACATAGATTTTTTGACGAGGGGTACTCGGTGTTACGAAAATTATAAAAGGAGTACACAGATATTTAAAGTTTGGGAAACACTGCCATAATGTAACACAAGTGGAATTATACACTTATAAAATGTAATTTTATATTAAAAATAAATTTGAAAAAAGTTACTGTAGAATCCAACGAAAAACACATTTGAATACTAATTCCAGTCTATATCAGAAAATAACCTGCAGTAAAAATACATGTACATATTGTGATCAGACCGTACTTGCTAAATAATTCATTATGATTGATTCCGCCTTTAATGAGTTACTGTTGTCTTGCGTAGTCTCGTCATTGCCGCTACATAAGCTAATTACACATTATTGTCTAGTCAACTTGTACTCGAAATGCTAATTTGATAGATTAAAGCCAGTCTTAATATGTAATAATAAAATAATGTTGTTATTTATTATTTAACCCAGAAGGTGTGCATGCACATTAATTAATTCATAATATATTAATAGAGTTCTATCAACCTATTTTTTTGTAACAAAATAAACCATTATAATTTAAGAAGCATTGATTACATCGTAATATAACTTCATTGTTAAGTAACGCTTTATCTATAACCAAATAAATTTTTCTTTTAATAAATATTCTTCGTAATTTTTGCGTTGAAAAAACTTTACGTATGTAAGATAAACCATGCTATGAAAAAAGTACATTTTGTTGATATATGCAATAATCATTTTTTTCGTTTACCATTTTAACATCAAATATGGCACGTATGGAAACAAACTCGAACATTACTTTTAAAAAGCTTTACTCTGAAAGAAACTACGAGTTGCTTTTGTTTATCAATCTATCTTTATCGATGTGGTAAGAGATAGAAAAATCAATTAAAGTGAAATAGACGCCAGTATTGTATATATATTGGCTGCGGAAGGAAAAAAGATGTAAGCAGAAAATGCCGAATTAGTATCCAAATTTATGTTTCAAGTTTAAAAAAAGAAAGACCTGTGAGAATTTCAATCAGGAAAACTGTTTTTTTGAACAATTATATTCACTTAATTTTACATAAAGTTGATTAAAAAACTTCAATGTCGTCTATATTTCAAAATTTGCCGTTAAACCAAAATCACCAAAAAACCGTTTTTGGTGCCTCCTTCAAATTTTTTTATGTATGGGTAACGTCCTTTTTTCCTTTCCACAGTTGATATGTATGTAAAGTATACAAGACTATCTGACCTGTATCTCAATACTGCTAAATAAAGTTCACTTATGGAGGTATGTAGTTGTAATATAAATGCGGTTAAGATAATTTTTGACAAATATATTAAATCTAAGCGAACGTAGTGAAACTTAAAAAATTGTCGTTGAAGTTGAAGTCACCTCCGTGCCCATGATGCAGTCGTAAATAGTTGAGCCATTAAATCATTCAATATTTATCTTAATATTGTCAATAAGTATTTATTATTTTAGGTATTCTAGCATATATACATTTTTAAAATTATTTTTTAGCTTTTTACTTAGGTTTAAATACTGTCAATAAACAGTGAAACTGAGATGCCATCATGGCAGGGAACGTGATTTTTTAGGATGGCATGTTACGGTTTAAGTGAAGGCGTCAAAATCTACACATTTTTAGGGTTCCATAACTTAAAATAATTTCAAAACTCTACCAGAAACAATAAATGACTCGTTTCTTGTCCGTACCTACGTTGTTTATTTGACTTTGCAATATTTCCAGTACAACTGTTAATATATCATTAAAGCAACGTTTCATAAATAGGTAATTTCATCGTACTTCTGTTATGTTACACAATTTAAATATGCGTATCAATGCAATCAAAAACATGCAACTGTAAAATGCAATGTTATTCCGACTGCACCTGCAATTTTGCGAAATATACGCATTGTATTATAAGTAAGGTTTGAATATTTTTGGTATTAATTAATTCTGTTTATTAGATAAGAGCCGTTGAACATCGACCTACGCACACCGCTATTATAATACTTCGTTGCTAAACAGCAAGCAGGGATATCGACATTTTGCTCATTGCCTCATTACTCTTGCAAACATGTGCATAAATTAAACAGTAATAACTAATATTGTTAAGTGTAGGATAATCAGAATACAGACTTTGCTTTGCACAATCGATATGATATTCTGTAATTATTTCATGCCAATTGATATGTCGATTAAGCTACAGAACACAGAATGGAAATCGTAATTATAAATATATTATTTAAACGTGTCAATTCATATCCCAATTATCTGTTCTATTAATATAAGGACTACTTCCGTTTCAGTCACTTGAAACTCAAAGTATATTCACAAGAAGAACAGTGCATAATTTGACAGTAATAATGTGCAGTACTTATCACAACAATAATGTTTTTTTTAGAACAACTGCTTAATTAACCATCCAAGAACGAGCGTGACCATATGGTCACAGTTAACACCGTTGTCTATTGATCCCACTATTCATCCTTTTTCTACCTGAATATCGTTGCTTTCGCTCATATTTGGTTAAGAAGGGTACAGACAACAGTTAGTCATCAGCCGTGGGGACAGAAACGGCCTCCAAAAGCAGATGCGTTTTTTTGAATTTACTTTTTGAAACTGTTACGTTATTTTTTTTATAAAAATATCAAATTATTTACAGTTATTTTGCTAATACATTTGTATTGAAATTATAAATTATTTTTCAACATAAGGCCGCAGTAAGGAAAACGTTGACACCCGTCCCTTTTTTTCGACTGTCGAACATATAATAGGTTGATTACACTCTTTTTCCAAACGCTTGCGTATAATTTTTTGATCAAAGTGAATATTTCGATTAAGTCAAAAGGCCGCATCAGAGTAGCAAAGAGGCCGCAGGTTCCTCTCCACTGCCCTAGACATTTAATACAATGTAAACCGTTTCTCCAGCCATAACTTGTTGAATTGTCAGCTCTTTTAACAGAATAATGTACCAATGATCTGACAGTAACGTCACAAAACAATCCGCCATCTGAAACCTGTTAATTTTCTTGCCAAAAAAGTAAAGTGCAATTTATCAACACAGTTTTTTTTTGTAATTCATTGATTGAGTTTTTATAATACTTGTGATAAGCTTATTTTTTATTTTAAAACAATTATAATTACATAATGTTTATAATTAATAAACATTATTTTACTCACAGAGCTAAAAAAACAAATAAATTAATTTAGCTAGCCATCATGAAATGAGGCGGTCAGTTTCAAAAGTGTCAAGGATTGATATTAGGGCAAATGTTTCAATTTAGATATAATTACAATTGTCAGTTTAAAAACCTGCAAAACATTTTTTTAAATAATTCTTAGCCGATATTTGTAGTCCTTTCTAAGCTCTATGCCATTAATTAAATCAGAGTGCTGGAAGACGATGCCTACCCCTATATCCACCATACACTATCTTACAATAAAAAAGCTAAAATATCTTTATATAATGCAACTTTCTTGTTCAAAATTTTCCAAAAAATACCGTTTACAAAACCATAATCTAAGTAAAACATAATTAGTGCATTTTTACAAATTGAAAATTAATTAAGAACAATTAAAAAATAATATTTCGAATGGATTCAGCGGTAACTTTTTAGAAGTTAATTTTTAATATAAATTGAGTATGATAACTTTGTTATTCTAACGGTTGTGAACCTAAGTTCTCCTCCATTAGAAGCACCTTAAGACAAACATAAGATTATTTACAAAACACGTGTCACAATTTATTACACAACGAGTAGAACAACGTTAAAGTTAATCATATATCAGTGCTTTTTTTTGAAAAAAAAGGTGCCGGAACCCACTTTTTTCGAGCATTTTCTAAGAAGGTATATTATTCATTATACATTCGAATATCATTTTGATAAAATTAAAGGCGGCTTTTCATATAATGCATAGAAAAAAAAACAAAATAAACATATTTTTATATTTATTTTAGAAATTTCAAATGAAAATTAAACAAAGAACATTACATACATTATGTAAACATTAAAAAAAATGTAATTTATTAAAAACGCTATCCAAAATTATATTCCAATTTGCATTTGCAATCTTTTGCATGACATGAATTTATGGGTCCTATGATACCCTATATATTCAAAAGGGATTAACAGGCAATGGCTTCCAAGAAAATAAACGAAAGTCTTAAAACAGAAAAAATTAAATTTTACGAACATTTATTAAAATTTCGAGAAAAAAAAGTGCCGGAACGCCGTTCCGCCGCGTTACAGGGTAAAAAAAGCCCTGAATTCATATTTAATAATGATAAAAACATCGTCCAAATTGTGATTCGTCTGCGAAAAAAAACAGTAATTCTGTTACCAATTTAATTTGATTATTATTTGAGTTTTGATTTTCTTATAATAAAATGTTCTCAAAACCATCTCAATCAAACAAACACGAGGGCTCCTGTTTTGAAATGATTTTTTCAATCATTATAGTAGATCGTTCTAGAAAATAACACTTATTAATATGACTAATAGAATAATATCTTTTACTTACATTTTTTTATTCGATTTTTCCAGAAACTCCAATTCCAGAAACAAACACCGCTTCAAAGCTCATAAATACAAATATTATAACGGTTTTTGTAACTAAAGTCCTTTCATAATAAATATGAACCATGCAACATGTTAACTACAGTTTCATATCAAAATATTTTGCAATCTCATTTGTTTACTCAGTTAATTAAACTGTAATTATTGTGCGCAACGTACATACTCAAATAATAATTATAATATGTAATATGCAAAAAATGCAATTTGCTCAAAGCGAAAACATCAATCGAGCCGACGTATGTATATTTTGAAAGGTTTGCTGCAAACAGTATGGCTTTAATTATAAATGCACTGAATCAACTCATCATACTTTTCTGCAATATGTTAAAAAAAACTTGTTCTATTTTTTTAGCGCAGGGTAAAAAAATATTTTTTGCATTACATTGCTGTTCTGCAGCGAAATCTATTATGTTACAATCGAAATAACAAATTGATTTTCATACTTTTTTAATACTTCAAACTAACGGTTCAATCAAGAAAGACCGTCATCAGTATTTCTTCTCTTTTAGACATCGAATCACGTGCAGTTCGTTCTTATACCTTCCTAATGCCCTAAGATAATGTTTTTCTTATATGCTAACTGTCAATTAAGGTGGAAAGGCATTTTATTAAAAAAATCATTTTTTACTAGGATCATGTTTTTTTTGGCTCATTTTAATCAGTTGATAATGTTTGCGATGATCGAAATCGAAAATTATTTTTAATACTACGCTGATTTGATTTCAACAGTAACTAACGTCATATAATTTAGTTAACTTATTTATAATGGTAATAACCTTGACTATTGATTTCAGCATATTTTCTAAACCTTTTAGAGCCCTTGGCTATCTCACATATTTTCCGTACTGTCTTACTTATACAAATAAGTTTTTCGAGACTCAGGAATAATGAAATAAATAATACTAAATATATGAGACTCACACCCACCACAAACCGCTACGGCTCCACACTCTTTTTGTAGGATATATTCCGCAGTGTAACAACGTTATCCGTTTAATTCCTCAAAACTAGGTTGCGCGTAAGGAATATGTTTTAGCTCCGTCACTTAAAAACATTACATCCGATGCACAATGTTAAAAATCTTGAATAAAGCTAATTAAAGAGTTTTTAAAAAAATATTAGTTTATTGTTTTTAGTGCAACCGTGGCCCCACAAAAAACTACTGTGGCCCCCTTAAACTGATATGTTCTCTAATTTAAGATTTCGAATGAAGGTGCTTGGTGGAATTTCAATATTAAATTTGAATCGTTCAAATTATGTACACTCCCACAGATTTTGTCACTAACGACCTGGGTTTCGCCTTTCGGCATCTTCAGGCGTTCAAGCGCACGGATAAACTTGAACTGACGCTTAGTAAATGGATGTTTCGTGTTTATATATTAAATATTTGTATCACTGAGTCTAAAGCCATTGCTGGCGGAAAGGATAAGCTCATGGAAATTCCCAAAGATTTGAGTAGTGAGTGGTTTTAAGAATTATATTTATTTGTTTGTCGGAAAAGGTTTTATGACTATATTTATATAGGGTACAGAAGAGGCGACCCCGGCATATGCAATATTTCATTTAAAATCGGAAGCCGATATAACTGTGCCCTGTTTATTTCCAAAATTTCCTGGTAAAAGAGCTTATGACCGTCCGTATTTGGGTGTAACATTTTTATCCCTTGTTCCTTATTGAACACGTGTCCTTCCAAAATTAAGTGATTAGCAAAAGTAGATGTGTCTTTTTTCAATCAAATCTGTGGGAGTGTACATAATTTGAACGATACAAATGTGATATGTTCTCGTTTCCCCCTTGAAGCATGATGTGGCCCAAAGAAGGGGTCACGTGGACCCCGGTTGAGAAACGACACACTACACTGCAATGTTTCTTCACCTTTTTAAATCCGCAGACCATACCAAAAAAAAAATGTTTTGCGTACGATACATAATATAATGCTTACTAACTATTTTTGAAATGAAGAAAATTTTGCGGCTCACCCAAAAATCTTCCCGAAATCCCAGGATTTCGGGATCAAAAAGATGTACGTGGTCTCGGGATTGGGATCCAGGCCATCAGTCTATATTATAACTTAACTATAATTATAATTGTGCATACCATTCTGTCTAGACAGATTATTAAATGAAATTCAATAGTTTTATTTTTACGCATCTAAGTAGCATTACAATACGAATTCACCTTTTTGAGTCTGATAACCTTAAAAAAACAATTATGATTGTTCATTTTCCAATGACGTACGTGTTGTAGGCAGTTTAAAAGTTTCCACGAATTTTCTATTGATTTTAGCTTATGCTAGAAGCAAGCAGTCGTAAAGTGTTTACTTGTGTGAATAAAAAAATGCCTTTATTACAATTCTGCGAATTTCCCCGCCTTATTCATCGGTAAGGTATTTTAATTTCTTTTTAAATATAGAGTCAAAATTTACACAATTACTAGAATTTTTAAAAGTTCGTTGAATTATATATATTGAAATCACCGTCGCAATCTGAATTTAAAATACACATCCATATTGTTGTTATTTTTTTATATTTTTCTAATTAATCGATATTTTACCAATGTTCGCCTACTACAGAAAATCAATAAAATCAATAATTTTATTAAATTCTGATTACATAAGTATATTATTCGGATATGGAACTGGGCTGTAATCAAAAAAACTTGTAATAAAGTGAAAAAATAAGTATTTTAGTTCTACGGTTGATATTTGTAAAACTAAAATATTTTCTTGTTTTCTCACCTTGTTACAGTGGAGTTTTTGCCAAGTCATTGCTCAAAAAAAAAATTAATGCTCTTAAAAATTACACTAAAAAGCATTCAGTCAAATAAGTTGTAAAGTTTATAAAAAACTCTTCTAATACACAAATATGTATTTTACTGATTGAATTTGCCTTTATTTGATAGAAGTCCATTTTAATAAAATGATAAAATATAAATGTATTTTAGTTTTACAAATACTATTTTATATATATGTTTGAAAGCTCTGATAAAATCATACGTCAAAATAGCTATCAACCCACACACAATAAACTGTACAACCTTCACAGGACAAAAGCGGGTTTATAACGATTTTAGGGCAAAGTCAAATTTATTAAATTAACACAACGTTGATGTGAAAAAATACTTATAATCTAGTGTTTTATAAACTTAATGTGATATAAATTTAATAAGTTATTTAAAAAAAACTTTATGAAGGTCTTTCATAACGGGCGCCACTGGTATTGACGCGTTAACAAATCATCTCAATTCGATCATTTTCTCGATTAAAGGAGATAATGTGCAGTTCATATAAGTGATTTTAATCCTTTTGTGGAGTGTGAGAACGAGTCTTTAGAAGGTAAAATCTTAATGCAGTTAAGGAAGGACACGATTCAGAATGATGTTAACACGATTGATTTGATTGGTTGTATATTACCATTAGAAAAGGAAATGTGGGAAAACACAAATCAATTGATTTTATTGTTAAGTGTGTATGACCTCATTGAATAGAAATGATACAGACATTGTTTTTAACAAGCTTTGTTAATTTTTAATGTGTTAGCTGCTAATCCTCGGTAAAAAGGCATTGTTTAAAAAAAACACTGTTGTTTTAATTCCACACTTATTTAATATGACTAGCTGTAAGATTTTTAAGATTTTCGTTGCTTTTTTATATAGTCAGAAAGTTTACTGGCGTGAAAAATAAATTGCAAACCTATTTATTGAAAAGGCAGAAAATCTAAACTTAATTAATTCTCTTAATAGATTTTTTTAGGAATACACCCAATTCTCTTAAAGAACTAAAATACACTGGGACTGCAAAACAAACTATGTAAATAGCGGATATAATAAAATATATAAATAAAAATCATAATTGAGCTGCCCTGCTGAGCTGCTATATCTAATATCAACAGCCCTGCAGTATTCATATTTTATGATTTTTAGAATAATTCAAAAGTATGCAAACAAATATATATATCTCGGAGAAGAAGAAGAAGAAGACTCCGGGAAAAATGGTTATACGTGTTTGAATAAAAGTCGAAATATTCTATAAAGTGTCCATACCGTAATTAGAATATTTTTAATGCATTTTTTCATGCGAAAAGTTTTCAAGGCTGGACGCGAAATATAATTATGATTATATTATTCAATAATCGAACAGTGTCTTTTCAAAACTAATTTTGTAAACGATAAAATCTTCCAAATACAGTTTTCTAAATATAATTATAACATATACTACAATCTTTTTGTTCTAAGCTAGGAAATTTGAATTTTGAAGATAAAAAGATAAGCCATTCCAATTGAAACAACAACTCCCAAAATACGCGGTTCAAATTAAACCGTTAGCATTGGTCGCAAAATGTGCGGTTCAAAATAAACCGTTATCATTAGGTGAAATCCGCGGACCTACACTCAGCCAACAAACCTTATCAGTTTTTGATATATAGATATTAAGCGAATGTGTGCAAATAAGTCACTTTAAAATTTGTCTTAATAATAGGTGTCGCTGCAGACCGCTACAATTACCCTTAAGCACAGTTATCTTGAATCTGCTTTGATAATACCACTAATACTTTCACTTTTAGCCACTTTTAGATACATATTTATTAATTAAATTTGACACTTGTTTAAATTTAACTGCATCACTGCTCGTTGTGTAACACAATATATCTTACAATCCCATATTTCCCTAATGTCTAAGTTTAAATTTTTACTATATAATGCACCGAAACTGGATTTTTTACACTCATTTTCCATTGTTTGTATAGTGTTACAAAAAAACCTTTCCGACAAACTATTTTTTTTCAATTTTTAATGAATAGTCAACAGAATTATTCTTTTAATTTAATTTCAGTGCTTCAAGTCGTGTTAATCAGAACCGCCAATCCCGGGATCTCATCCAGTTTTATGACAAAACCCCAAGATTGTTATATTACTAAACTCGGAGTTTCGGGATTGTGGACAAGAGCTGCAAAATTCTCGAAAAGTTGTTGAAAATAGTCTCGTAAAATAGTCGTAGTAATAGTAAAAAAAAGTCTCGCATTATGTCATTTTAGAAAATTTATAAATTTCCAGGATTTCAGTGCATAGCATTTTATCACTTTGTCAAAATTTTCTCAAATTTTAATTATGTTTGTAATTAATTTCAGTTACCACTCTCAATTTATTAATCTTGGATGACTTTTTAATTATATGTTAGATGTATTAAACATTTTAATTTTGTGTTATTTTAGAATCACTCAATGCCAATTGTTGTTTACAACTTTTCATTTTTGTATAAATAGCATTGTTAAATTATATTTCTTATCAGTTGACAATGCTCGCGATGGGAGAAACCGGTCCTGACTTATTAAATAAAGTGAAATGAAGAACAAAGGAATATTGTGTTAGCATCAATTGTAATAATTGAAAATTCTGAAATCCCGGGATTACAAAAAGGTCCGGGTTGGATGCCCTAGTTTTAATATTATTTATAAGAGATACACATGTCAAAAATCAAAATCATATTTATAAATCATCATCGAATTAATTGATGTCGTTAATAATAGATCCTTATCAATAAACTTTCATTTACTAAGATCAAATGTTACAAAATGCATTTTCGATTCACTGCGCAAATTGATTAATCTGCTGACGAGCATTGAATTTAGCACGTTATTCCAATAAATCACGATTTAAAACATAAATCAATTATCTGGTTTTATAATTAATAATATTTTTTGCAATAATTATTTATTATTTATCAATTATAAATTGAAAATAACTTCGATGTCGTAAATTGATAAAATTATTTACTATACTGTCATTTGGAAGGGTAAGGTCAAATATTATGTTTGTCAACAATCTTTATATTACGATCGTGCATTGAGAAATATTCCGATTTTTATAGACAAGATAAATATAATATGTATATTATTACCAAACACAATATAAATAACAGCAATTTAAAACATTTTACGACAGTTAAACTCTGATATTTTTTCATCTGTATAGTCAACGATTATTGGAAAATGGATAAAATTCTGAAGATATAAAAAAACTGACACTACCATATTGTATGCATATTTGTATTTATACTATCTATAAATATTTTGTATTAATTCCACATTTATTTAATATGATCAGGACTGGTTTCGCTTAAGACTAAATTTTTTATAGTAGTTGACTTTCTATTGAAAACTGACTTTTAATAAGCTTTCAATAATTTAATGTCTTTCCACCAAGTGGACACCTTAAAAGTTACTTTCTATAAATTGACTACCGGTAATATTCTGAGCTCACACAGTTGCAAAAGTCAACTTCAAAATAATTTTAAGGATTTCGGAAGTCCTAATAGAATAAATAATTGATGCTACAATATAATTTGTGTCGATAAAATAAGACATATAAGATTCGATTAGCTAACAACCAGACATTTTCAAGCCTGGCATCACTTCCCTTGCCCTCTGAGAGGTTACGCGACTGACAAACAATCAATAATGTTAGTTTTTTTTAAATCTTTCAAATTATGTACATTCATACAGATTTTGTGACTAACGACCCGGGATTCGTCTTTCAGCATATTCAGGCGTTTGAGTGCACGGATGAACTTGAACTGACGCTTAGTAAATGAATGTTTCGTGTTTATATAATAAATGAGTGAGCTTAAAGCCATTGCTGGCAAAAAGAATTAGCCCATGAGAATGCCCACAGAATTGAATGGTGAGTAGTTTTAAGAATTATTCTTATTTTTTTTGTTGGGAAAGGTTTTATGATTATCTTTTTCGCCAGCAATGGCTTAAAGCTCAATGATTCATTTATTTCTAATATAAACACGAAAAATTCATTTACTAAGCGTCAGTTCAAGTGCATCCGTGCACTTTAACGCCTGAAGAACCCGAAAGGCGAAACCCGGGTCGTTAGTGGCAAAATCTGTGTGAATGTACATAATTTGAACGATTCAAATTTAATATTGAAATTCTACCAAGCACCTTCAGTCGAAATATTAAATTATGTTAGTGACAAAATTTGTGTGAATATACATAATTTAAGCAATTCAAATTTAGTCAATTATTTTTTTAAATATTGGTCTGAGATTGTCAGTCATTCGTCCACATGCTCTGCGTTGACAATGGATATGCCTCAAATAGATAAATAAGAACTTGCGTAACACAAAAATTCATAACAAATAATTTATTATGTCATAACTCATAACGTTATGCGACTAGGGATTCTGAAGTCTCGGGGTTTTCAAAGTCCCAGGATTCGAAGCGTGATAAAGTCAAAGTCCCGGGACAGCCCGGGACTCAAGACTTTTATTTCCCCTTCAATAAAATTATAATTTTATTAAAATTAAATATTTGCATGTATGTATTTATGTATTACATACACTAAGCGCCTTTTGAAAGTACGCACTATCTAGTAAAAATCGCGTTTTTTTAATACAACGTTTAATAATTCCGCCGTTAATAAATAAGTAAATTTAAATTGTATTATTTACTTATTTAAATAACTAAATAAGTAAATAATACAAGAAGTAAATTTATGACCGTAACTTCACAATACAGCTTTTAGACTTTTTCTGTCCTATTGAGACATTGGTATTTTTGTGAAATAGTGAAAAAACATTTGTACATAAAACAACATCATGTATGAACATTTAATTTTAATATTTTGTAATTTTCTTTTGCTACAGTTATACCTATTACAATATATAAAAAATGGTATTTGAAACTTCTACGAAATTATAAATCCCAAACATCTGTTTTTCTATCAGATACCTTTTATATATGCATACTTAATTTTGTTAAAACCCCGGGTAAGTGTCACGTCCCGACCATATCGTGTCCGTTTTTCTTGGGGCTCCTCTCTTATACCTGCCTCCATTCAATACACATCAGTCCTTTTGAGGATTTCTTAACAAAAGAACTATTTTTTTCAAAATTAAAATGTACATGTTATTTTTTTATTATTTTTTTTTCCATGTCCGCTCCCAATATGGAGCATATGGACTCCTAATGGAGTTTATCTCAACAGAAATGTTTCTACGAGAACTGCTTGTTACTCAGTTGCTCAACCTCTCTTTTTCCAAAGAGAGTAGGAATAGAAGGAAAGGGCAAGGACAGGACTAGTGGTTAGCTAATCGCTCTCCATACGCCCCGTCCATAGGATAGGATGGGTGGGAGGGGGGAATTCAAGACATCACATACATCCATGCCTTTGAACAGGAATTCATAAATCGATTGAAAAATCAATTTATAAAACTGCCCGTACCGGGATTCGAACCCGTGCCCTCCGTAGCGGTAACCAACGATGTTGACCACTCGACCACACAGGCGGCAATGTTATTAGCTTATTAAAAAAAGTCCCGGGACTTAAGACAGCAAAAAACCCAACAAGTCTCGGGACGTTTCGATGCAGAATCCCTAATTGCGACCTAAATGAGTAACTGTTGTAGTGACTTATGTTGTGATAGTAATGGTGAAAACCGCACTTAGATAACGAGTGAAAAAATCAGGAGCACAAGTCCTGGAAATCTACTAGGATGCACAACACACGATCTTCTTATCAAACCAAGTCTAATTTATGAAACATGATTGAGTTGATAATCATAAATATAATGTACCAAATATATTTAATTAATAAAAACACAATATTCCTTTGTACTTTATTCCACTTTATTGAAAAGGTCAGGAGCGGTTTCGCTCTCTGCGAGCATTGTCAACTGATAAGAAAAATATATAAACAGTGCTTATTATACAAAAATAAATTGAAATAAAAAGGTGTAAACAACAATTTACAAATTACTGTATAAGTGACTCTATAATTACACAAAATTAAAATGTTTAACACCTCTAACATATAATTAAAAAATCGTCAAAGAATAATACCACTTAAAATTTAAAAAAAAAACTATTTGTAAAATATATTTTTCTTATCAGTTGACAATGCTCGCAATGAGCGAAACTGGTCCTGACCTTTTAAATAAAGTGGAATAAAGTACAAAGGAATATTTTATTTTTATTTGTATAATGCCTTTCCACCAAGTATTGACAGTGAACACCTTAAAAATATATTTATTTATTGACTTGGCATTTACTTGGAAGAACTCCATTATGATAGAGTAAAAATAGCAACGTATTTAGTTCTACAGTTTTTTATATTTATTAGTTGATCGCTATTTCGGCTTTCGCCATCGTTAGAACTGAGTGTACTCGCTGAAGCTGTCTCAGTGAGTGGAATCAAATGTTTGTAGAAAGAGTCCTAGATATCTTTTGAGTTAAGGCGAATAATAATGAAAATTAATAGTGATTCTACGTAGTAACTTTAAATTATTTTTATTATATGTACATCGGTTATGGGATTAAAATTAATGTGTTACATTATTATATATGTGTTTGATCTATAAAGTTACCAAATTTAGTCAAACAATTGCCATAAATTCAATCCTAAGAAAAAAATAATAAGTGAATGATACCAAACAACTCTTATGTCAATTTCTTATTCTATAATTTCTTATTGAATCTTCATGTCGTGGTCATACCCGCAAAAGTGATCAAATCTAAAACCATAAAGTGTTCAAAAGAATCGTTTGAACAATTATTACAAATAGCAATTATTTGAACGAGTCATGAATCAAGTCTTTTGAATTAGGGCATATAGTTTTATAATATTAAGATATACCAAAATTACTGATCACAAAAAGTAGCTGCTGCAAAACTGAAAATTTCTTCCAGAAAAATTGACTTACGACATTTAGTTTGTTGTGAATTTTGCAATGGTAATAACGTAGAAACTATTTATTCCACTATACTAAATTTTAAAATAATATTCATTTGTGTCTACGTATGCAAACAATGTAGAACAGTGGTTTCCAACCTTTATGTTCTACGCCTCCCTTTGAAGAAAAAAATATCTTCACGCCTCCCCATCCTTTACTTCAATATTGTAATAAAGACACGTTTTAAAGAGTAAATAAATATTGTTGACTGTTCGCGCCTCCCCAGGGAGACGCGCCTTCCAGGTTGGAAATAGCTGATGTAGAACATGATAGTTCCTAATAATCATGCTTAATGACATACAGGGCTTGGTAGATTTTTTCAGTAATAGGGTATCACAGTTTTATTGAAATTTATATCGTTAGAGACAAGGATTGTAATGTAAGAAAATCATGCTAAAGTTTAGCTTTAGTTTTAACGATCTTTGACTCCAAATATGTATTAATATTTTAGTAAAAATTCGACAATCTAAATTTGCCTGTATGCTATCAAGTAATCAAATAGATAATCTAGAAATAATTCATTTTACGTAGAATGGTTGTAGTTTGGTTGCTCAATATCGCTATTTCAGAGAAAGTAATGGAGGGGTTATTACAAAAATGACATTTGTGAAATACCTACTGTTAGATAGCCAATATCTGTCTTGGTATTAGGGCATCCAATCCCGGGCCCTTTTTGTGATCTCATGATTTTGAGATTTGACAATTTTTCCAATCCCGGGATTGAAAATTCAACATGAAATTGTGTATAAATTCGGAGTTGAGAAACTTTGAAATCCTGTGATTTTTCGAACACATTTACGTCGATTTCAAAAACCCCGGAGTTTACGAATTTCCCAAAATGAATCAACGCGAGACCTTTTTTTTAGCTTCTGCGAGATTAGCATTTCACAACTCTCTCTAATTTTCTCAATCCCGAAATTTCGGGATCGCAAAATTGGATGAGATCCCGGGATTGGAGGTCCTACTTGGTGCCAATTACCTAATCGGATAATCGACCAATGCATAATTTATCCCAAATGCGTCGATTGAAATACAAATGTATGTAGGTGACTTTTCAGGGATTCAAACTCGTAATCCAGAAGCCGAATATAACGTCATTGATATTGATCTTTGAGGTTATTTCAAACATAATTAAAATATAGGTTAAGCAAATGAGTAACAAGCAATTCTCTTAGAAAAAAAAAATGTTGAGAAACCTGCATTAGGAGACCATATGATCCATATTGAAAGCGTACATGGATTAAAAAATAAAAAATAATTATAACATAAATAATATAAGGTATACCCATTTTGCGTCATAAAATAATGTTAGTGTATAATATATATTTTTACTTTTACTATCATTTATTTAACCACGAATGATATTGAGAAAAAAGCGTGAAAAACAGATAATGAGTTTTTGATTAAACATTTATCTTTTGTAAATTATGTGGTATTCTGTCAAGTGATTGAAATCCTATATTCTCTCAGGATTTTAATATAATAACAATTTAATGTGAAGTATTGCGGTCACAATTTTGTTTGTAAAATAAGCATTTTAAATCAAAACAGGACTAGAAACATAGTATTATTTTCTCTTGAGGCTTTCTAACACCGACCAATCATAAATATAATATAAAAGTATTAAAAAAAACAATAAACTATACTTTACCAAAGCCACCGCATGGGCACATGCATTATTTTAAGTCATAAGTAATGAACTGTGTAAATATATAATCATATTTTCTCAAAAAAGATACGCGTGGAATAGAGAGCTTGTTTTTACAGACTATTTTCTACAATCTTAGAAGTCAAATTAACTTATTTGATATTGCTTTTTTATTACACATCATTTGACGGATTCGTTTGATTTGTCCAATGAAACCATTTCCGTTGAAAAATAATACATTGGGTCAGTTATTTAATGGTTATTTTTTCAAACTAACATTTGTCACACATACTTACAATGGTCATATTTTATTATATGAAATAAGTGGAAGATTTTAAAGGTTTTTTCTTTTTTTATTGCCTTTCGAAAATTTACAAAATCTCTCAATGTATAGAGATTCTCAAACTATATTTGTGTTGAATGAATAAAATATACTTTATATTTTTTTTAATAAAAAATTAGCAAGACTAGTCTTGGGTACACAAAATGTGATGAGAATCGAGGCTAGCAAAAATTGTCTCAGGTTTTCTCGATACAGAATCTATAGACGTTTGTGACAAAACTACTAGATACATATATACAACATTTTAACCCTTTGCACTCCGAAATTAAAAAAAAAATCTACCAGCTCCAAGCCATTTTTAATGAATTTACACTTAAAAAGATATTTTTGTTAAAAATACAAAAAACAAAATCTTAAAAATAAATAAATTAGGTCTTATTGAACTAAACGTTGCATCAGTATCTTTTGTTGGCTTAACGATTCAAATTTAAAAAAAAAATATGATAAAAGAAACGGAATTGCTCACATAAACTTGTAATATAACAAATATAATAATATTGACTGTGGAAAGGATATAACACATTATATACATAACAATTTTTACAGGAGACACAAAAAACGATTTTTGATAATTTTGGGCCAATTGCAAATTATGAAATACTGATTGGGAGACTGATAAACTGGTTTTTAATTGACTTTATCTCGTATTAATTTAATAATTTAAAAAAAGTCTTTTTTCCTGATCGCAATTTTCACAGGCACTTCATTTTTCAAACTTAAAAAGCTAAGTTTAAATCTTAATTCAGCATTTTCAGCTTACATCCCTTTGACCGTCTACCAAGTTGTATACATTGTGATTATCGAAAAAAAATTTTTGAAAAACTTTGGGTTACGTTCTTTTTTTTCCATAGTCGATATAAAATGATCTCGTCATATTTTAACGTTAAAATATCAACTAAATATATTTCTATGAATAATTTATAGTCACGTAGAAAAATTTCTCTTATATAGGAAGTTGAGCAACGTTCGTAGCTATTCGGTCACATCAAATAGGTCTGTGTATAAGAGCGGTTCTCTTGATCATCCTATAATGGTGTCACCACTGTTATATTACATTTTCCATCTGTTGCCGCAAGTTACTCTTCCACAGAACGTGTTATCAATAATTAAATAATCATTCTGACTCATTAATTCCGACCGCAAATTATCAGTTTTCATAACAACGCTATCATTTTGAAATAATTGAAAACAATATTAAATTCACACATGCAAATTAGTCTTATCATTATTGTTTACGTTCTGTATACAAGAACAACCGCAGATTTAAATTTAAATGTTTGATAATACGTTATCAAAAGTAAAGTTTTTTCATTATTTAAAATGACTAAAATTGTATAAATATTATTTGCCGAGGCATAAAATTATAAAAACGAATCAGTATAAAGTAAATAAATATTAAATTTTCGAATGAAACTTTTTAATGAGGGGAATGGAACATATTACAACAATTACATTTCAAACAATATCACTTGTTTATGTTTTAATTTTGTTTACTTATGTCCTTTCAAACTATATATTATTTCCAAACATAGCATGATAAATCGAGATAATCAAAGTATTAAATGTATTAGTCACGCGCTTTATAAATTATTCAATTAAAATGAAAAGTAAATAAGATTTTGAACTAACCTGTAACCGAAGAAAAAAATATAGAAAACACTTGAGCTGGCCACGATACTGTTATATTTGACGACGGTAACGACAAAAACATTTGGATAAGCCAGGGCTATGGAGTCGGAGTACTAGTCGGGATTCGTGGAGTCGGGTGTTTTTCCGGAGCTAAAGTCAGAATCGGAGTCGAAAAAACAAAGAAAAATAATTTAAAGATATTGAAAAAAATTGCTTTTGTGTCACTAGCAGTCGTATCATTTTGAAAGGATCGACTAAAAAAAAAAAAGCTCTCACTCTATTGAGTAATTGTATAATCTCTCAATTCGTTATTTTTTTTGAGGAAGGACCTAAAAAAAAGGTCTCAAATTTTAGGAATAATTACTTTTTTGGTGATCAATCCCAGTATCCCGAAAGCCCAAATCCCGAAATAATTGTGAATCTAGAAACTCTCCGACAATCTCAAGAAATGATGACACTATATCTGTAGGGCCTTAACCTTTTTAGTGATCCTCACCCTTTTAAAATTGAAAATATGCTCTCGCATCCCCTTTATAACGTATTCCAATTGTTTGTAATACTAAATGTATAATATGTAAATATACATTTTTTTTTCAAAAAATAAGCCTTCCGCACCCCTGGCAATGATTTCTTACACAGGTTAAGAACCACTCCTTTATATTATTGTAAATGATCAATCCCAGGATCTGGGGATCAAAAAAAAGTGAATCCCGGGTCCGGGATTGGATGCCCTGGTTGCGGGTGTGCAATATGCGTTGTATATTATAGTAATCGAAAAGAAACAGTAAAAAATATTGGTTACGAAGTATTTTACCGCCATATGGTTTCTCAGAAAAAAAGCACCACTTATCAACAATGGATAAATCAACAAAAAATGTTATATCACGTTGTTTGGATAGAGTTGACATCTCAAAATATTATTAAGTTGATATTAAATTATGTGAAGAATGTTTTGTTGTGATAATGACATGAACATCTGTTACGATAAGATTCTTGTAAAGAAAAATGACATCTCACTTAGAACGCTGTATCTATATTATATTTATGAAACACGTGTTGACTTATTCAGCGGCTATTTACCAGTCTGCAACATTCGCAGCCACTGTTTATTCATATTTGCTACGTCTGGTGTTTTTCACTTTTAAGGTGTTCACTGTCAATACTTAGTGGAAAGGTATTAACGGTTTTGTACTAAATATACATGCATTTAATATAATATGTTTAGCTTATGACAAACATTTTGAGCATTAAATAAAAATGCTCTTTTTTGTAAGTCACTCGAGAATAATCGACATCACAAACAGTCATGCATTAGATCTCAAATTTAAATTGAAAAAAATTACTGGGAATTAGGCCCAGACCCGCCTGATCAGTACAACAAAGCTCTCACCAAATATACCACAGCGCGGTGAATAAGCACGGGTGGCATTTTTAATCATGTTTTTGTCAAAAAATGATTACGTCTACGGGATTGTTCTGGAATACTTAATATTAAGTAACTTTATTAATTTTGAATATAAAACTATTTTTCATTCCACTTGTTGTGTAACAGAACGTGACACGTTTTTATTCGTAAATTTTGCGATGGTCTGATGATGCTTCTCAAGGAAGCGAAACACGTGTCACATTCTGTAACACAACAAGTGGAATAACAAAGTTAGCCAATTTAATTTTATATCAAGAAATACTTATGTTGTGATACTCTTGCGAGCACTACAAATTACTAATTAACTTACATCGTTTACTTTAAAAAAATATATTTATACCATAGTTTCTCAATGTTTTTGGCCCAGTGGCCCTTTCTGAGTCTCATATTTTCCGTAGCCCCCATACCGCATAAAAAGTTTATGGATATCCGTGGCCCCCCAAAGCTGTGCTGTGTTTCGCTAAAATTATTTTTTCTCTGTCGTCTTCTTGGAACATGCTATAGCCCCTGGTTGAGAAACCGTGATTTATATAATAAATGACATTCAAAATTGTGAACTTTGCCGCTCAGTTAGGCGAGCCCGTGTATGGATGGTTATTAATCTAATCTAATAATATTTATTTTATCATGTATTGCATTTTAATTAGACATTTAAATCAATCAGCTATCATAACATCGCAGTAACTTACAACCAAGATCAACTATTATTTGTTTACCTCTGTGATAAATAATAAACTAAAATAAATAAAAAATATTTAATTTCTTCACATATTGTGTATGTACTACAATCAACATCTGCATAACCTTTACTGTCCTCAATTAAATTGAAATGAACCAAACAAAATTTAAATAACTTGAGATTATTAATATAAATGTATTTTTATGACAAATTAACGAATCGCAAAATGGCAGATTTAGCTAAGGTTGATTTGTTCAGTCGTAAATATTGCTAGATAACAATGTTCGCGTATGTGTATTTCGATAATGTCAAAGATTGATAAGCGAGGCAATTAAAAGTTAAGAGGAGTTGTAAAATAGAATTGATTAAAAGCCAATAGTCACTTATCGCTAATTAAAGAGACGTGTCAACTGCTGTGAAAGTAATTTTGATTAGACACGCTGTCAGCAAACATATGAACGTTTTAAAATGTATCTGTAGACTGACAGACGTTATCTTAATGCTTCTTACTGTAAATAACCTCAAATAAAACAGTAATTATAATATAATACTTTCGATGGATTCGGCGGTAACTTAGTGGAAGTTCATTTTAACATAAAATAAAATAACATGGATTAATTATTCCACGTATTTATTTTATATTAAAATGAACTTACAAAAATCCGGAAAAGTCCCAATCTGATTGATTGCAGCTCATTAGTATCATTATTTGTTTGCTTTATTTTGATTCTATCACCCCCTTCTTGCTTCCCTAAAAAGGAAAAAAACCCAAACTCCATTTTGTAATTTCATAATTTAAAATGTTAGAATCAATCTTGCTTCATTAATTAAACAAACTTTGCGTTAGTAAGGCGAAACAAAAAAAATGCGTGGAATAATCAAAGTTATTTTATTTTACAATATAATATAATATATGAAACACAATAAGCAAATCATAAAATAAACATATCAGTCTATTTCACTTATAAAAAAAAATCTTATTTTTTCTTTTACAAATTACATTTATTAGTAAATAAATTTTGAGTTAAATATATAAGAATAACTACAAAAAAAACTTTACTGGCTACTAAAAAAACACATCGACAATCTTACGTGATTATCCGTCTTTAAGGCATGCTGAACACATGTAGCTCTTTGGCTCTTCAAGTAAGCACCTTTTTATAAAGATAAATTTTCTCATCATATTCAGAAAAACTTGTTGCTTCAAAAGTCTAGCATTCATTAACTAGACGTATTGGAATCTTTGGGACTATTTTTTAAAATAAAATTTATATAAATTTCTTGGCATTTGCTCTTTACTTACAGTAATCTACTGAAATCTTGTGGAAACTTCGCAGTTTTCCGTTTCCTGGATATTTTTATATCTATACTGGGTACAATACCTGATCAGAGATATAAAGAGGCTAGAAATCAATTAAAATTTACTATCGATACAAGGAAAAACCCTCCAATAAAACTTTTAAAATATGAAAACGATTCTCTATGTTTTTTTACAGAATCTTATCTGTATTTGACCGGTATTGCAATTCCTAATCAGGAGTGTATACTTAGGCACGTTTAGTTCTTTATATCTCTCTCGCGGATAAAAAAAAATACACATTCATTTGCAAAAGCTTAGTATAAATTACGATTTTTTTAAATTATTGTATGCAAAATAAAAGAAAATTGTATTAATGACCTTGAGCTTGAAAGCTTTGAAATGATATTGCGTGATGTCGTGCGTGTATTTTTGAACGAGGAAAATTGTATCAATTTTTTAGAATTGTATTTCCCCCCAATTTTCTGAAGAATTTTTAAATAAATGTTTCCGCTGAACAAAAACTCTATGCCTCACGTCCCATAAATCTGCAAAAAACAGTTGTACACAAAATTATGTATTTCGTTTACAATTTCATATTAAAATAAGCTTAATACATTTCACTATTTTTGAGACACGTTCTTAGATCACGAACTGTAGATACTTCAGTCTACTTTTATTATATAGTATGATGTTAATTTAATCTTAGAAAATGATTATTTGTGAGCTTATCGTTCGGCTCGTAACTCGAATAGATTATCATAAAAAAAATCAGTTATCAAAGCACAACACGAATTCCTCGATCAATTAGAAATAGTTATTTCAAACCATTTTTTTTGTCGTCCGCGTAAAACGCAATACTCGAAAAATAAAGCCTCTCAAATTCAAACATTATTGTAACAAAATGATAATACTGTCTGTAAGAGTGTAGACGTTTATCCTTCAACAATAATTGTTGCTAAAATATCTTTCGTGAGGTAAAGGCTTTTTCAGTAGACCACACAGTACACATGCCAAATCATTTCTCAGAACACGCTTTGACATTTTTTTCACATGATGTTGGTTAACTGTATTACTCATTGTTCAAAGAACATTTAAAAACTTAATGATCTATTGATGGGACGTGCTTAATTAAACGCATTTGTAAAATAAAATGTCAACTCGTGATTAAATTGACAAATAAAAATCTATCTGCAGAGTAATATTAAATAATACTAGAATCAAAAATAAAAATCACTTTATTTCAGAAAGACACGTGTTCAATCAGGAACAAGGGATAAAAATGTTGCACCCAAATACGGACGCTTATAAACTCTTTTTCCAGAAAATTTTAGAAATAAATAGAGCGCAATCAAACAGTCTTCCCATTTTAAATGAACAACTACATATGCCGGGTTCTCTACTTTTATACCCTATATAAACATAATCATAAAGCCTTTCCCAACAAACAAAAATAAATATAATTCTTAAAACTAACCATTTAAATCTGTGGACATTCCCATGGGCTAATCCGCTAAACGCTTGAAAAAATTTGTGTGAATGTACATAATTTGAGCGATTCAAATTTAAAAGCGTTTGACGTTAATTAAAACTATCCGTCGAGTGGCGCAGCGGTCAACGTCACTGAATCACGGGTTCAAATCTTTGAACATTGTTTCCCAACCTTATTTGTACCATGCTCTACTTAAACCTTTAAAAGTCTCTGTCCCCCCCTCCCAAACAAAATCTTATAGTTGGGTACAAAAAAAAATCTTAAAAAATAGTTGCTTTAAATAAAAAATGCATATAAAATAAATTAACAAACCAGTGTATGAAAATTTATATTTTTTTAGAACTTCGACTGAAGATGGAAATTTAATGTCAAATTTGAATTATTTTTATTCTGTACACTTCCATAAATTTTGTCGATAACGACCCGGGTTTCGCATTTAGGCATCTTCTGGTTTTTTCAAGTGCACGAATGTCAGTTCAAGTGCATCCAGCGTACAGAATAAAAGTAATTCAAATTTGAAAATATATATGTTGATGTCGACGATTTTCAGCCATGAAATATTCTAAAATTTGGACAAATATATTTTCAAAACTAAAAACATTTTACCTCATACCTTTTGAATACTTTTATCACGTACCTAGTCCAGATACAAAATTATTCATAACATAAGGCTAATTCAACTAAGGATCGCTGATTCATGAAAGCTTACTTGGGTTAACCATTTAGGAAATACGTGGAAAATGAGTAACGCTTCAACAAAACTAATTTTATTTCTCAGTATTTTACGTTATGGTACCAGATACGTTTGATCCCTGATATTACTCTGTTTTTACACGAGGTCAATGACACTAAATCAATTATTATTTTTCACATGATTCAAACATATTTTTCCTTGAAAATTTGGCGCAGCGGTTAGCGTAGCTGGCTTCCGTGCTGGATCTCACGGTTTCGATCGAATCATCGATTTCTGTTCGAAGGCATGGGTGTTTGGGATGTCTTAATTGCCCTACCGCCCTTCCCACCCTTCGATAGCTGTGAAAGCTAATGAGAGCGGTTAGTTAACCACTAGTCCTGACCAATGTTCCCGCTAAGGTGTGCGCACACCTCCCAAAATGTGCCCGCACACACTTTTTCATCCCCGCACAAGACCGCACACAGGAATATTGGAAAAATAAGTTTTTTTCACCAAATTTTTATACTTGCGCACATTTTTTTATTTTGCTGAAAATTTACCGCTAACAGAAGTTGATGGTCCGCATACACAATAGAAAAATTAAAGGGAACGTTGGTAAATGATTAAAAGTTTGACTCAATATCAAAATTCACATTATTTTTAATGATTTAATATTTTGGATACATTGGTATTTTTGTGTACGTTTTACGTATTTTTTATTTGTTGTTGATTGTAATTTTTTACTATAAAAAATACATAAGTGGAGTATAGTATGAGTTATATTTACAGTTTACTGTAAATATTTTGCGACCCTCGTAGATAAGCAAAAATCGGAATGCGGCCCGAAGGAAAATATGGTATGGTATGGCCGATCTACAGGCTGACTATGTAGACTCGCAAATATTTAAAAAAATCTTACAGTACATTGAAAAAACGTTTTATTATTGATGTCTCAAAACACTTGAAAATCGAGAACGACTGAGTTAATTCAGTATGAATAAATTTTTATTGCTGAAAACGTAGTTCATTCAAATACCGATTCAAAAAATACTTCGACGAAAATGAAATGAAAAAATTCGAAGACTCTACGGATTTACCCATTGTTTGATTATTTTTTTTTGAATTGTGTAGGGTTCCTCACTGTACAATTTTACTGCTTTTGTTACTTGTATAAAGCAAGTGGATTTTTCTGGAAGCATTTCAATGCGCAATGACGTTCTTCGTGTCATACCAAATGTCATAATAATACTTCTTCAATGATTCATTTTTGGTATATATCGACCCGTAAAAGGTAGAAAATCGTAAACGACAATTTTAAAATATTACAGACGGGTTTTTTAATTATGTTTGAAAAAGGAGTTTGTCGTTAGTACGAGTTAAATTGTCTACTACTACTTTCAGTTCTCTATATCAGCGTTTCTCAACCGGGGCTCACATAGAAAAAACGATAACAAATTAAAACACTAAATGCAATGGCTTAAAACATAATTTACCGAATTGTGTCGCTTAAGTTCTTTTGCCGATTATGGGTCAACATGTATATGAACAGCAACATTAAAAATATTTTTTAACAAAATTATATCAAAAACAGAAAATTTACAAAATGGGGATGAAAAAATAACATAAGTTGAAAAAATAGCAATGTATCTTACATAACTTTTCAATTATTATTTTATATGTAGTTAATAGTTACTTCGTCTCAACAGAATACTTCTGACGAGGGCGTAAGCCGAAAGAGCATTCAACCATATTATGTTATATAATAATTCTGATTGTTAACACTGTTGTTTGGAGGCCTTCGCGAATTCTTTTTCTTTCCCAAATCATGAAATGGAAACCTTCGTAGTGAGTAGCCCCTTAAAGAAAAATAGGGCTTTCAATATATTATTCGAAAAAACTATTTCTCCTGGATTACCATAAGGAGATTGTTGAAAAATATTTATAAGAACAAGTAAGTTAGTTGATCTATATTCAAGGTTCCAATTGAAAAAAATAGGTTATCTCTTTTAGAAGTCAACTTAAGATTAAGTATATGTATCCATAACTTATATCTACGTATATGTTTTCAGTATTTTTCCACTCGATAAAGAACTATCCATCTTTTTCTTAGATTTATTTTTTGATTTAAATTACTTTGTGATGTATTAGCAATAAAAAGAGTTTTGAACACTGCCATTCCTGACCTCATACAATAATTTCATCATTCTGAAATACTCAACATGTAATTGTGTTGGATGGTCTGTATATTAAAAACGTGATTGTGTTGAATATAACCACCCCTACATATACAAGGAGTGCATTGATCCAATTCCACATTTACTGGCCGCTACTGATTATTGGTAAACATTGCTATTTTTGTTTCGTCAAAAATTTTCATATGGAATTTTGTAGTACTCGGGTCGCGAAATACCGGACGAGTGAATAAAAATTGGTATTTCAAATTTTCAAATAAAGTACAGCCATAAAAAATGTATATTTTCATAAAAAAATATTTTTCATAAGCAACTTACAGTTTCTTAAAATAGTATTAAAATACACCATGTCAATATTGATAGAACTTTTAGCAGATTTAAAATATTTATATTCACCGCGAGCAATTTTATTAAAATACTAGATGATTTCTTTACATTCAAACTTCGTCTGTAATTAATTATTATTATCAAAATTTTGGTATTTTTGAATTTTAAAAACCGATATTTCGGCATTGTAAAAACACAATGAATTCCGGGATAGCATTTTCGGTTATACCAGAATTTCGATTCCTAAATAAGTACTGATGAAATACCTATTTTAATATTGTTAGCTAATCGCTCTTACAAAATTTTCGCTTTTACTCCAAGATTGATTAAGCGAAAGAGGATGTGGTAGTATTTCTAAAATTGATTTATAATTTCTTCCTCACTAGAATTTGAGCCCACTACATTACAAATGACTAGACTTAAATTTGGGTTGTTGTCAATAAAACATAATTCCAATCAATAATAATATAATTCTTTTTTTAAATTTATCGAACCAATATGTCAACATGTCGTGTATCAATATGGTTTTGTATCGCACTCTAAGATATATCCTTACTCAATATACATCGAGGCTAGCCAAAATACATATCGTATATCAAAGAAAACTGTCCTTTACTATCCGTGAATCTATCAAATCCAAATTCAGGCGCCGTAAGTTGACACAATAAGAAATCCAGTTACCACACTATCTCAACGAACAAAGTGTGGGACAGAGGCTTATATTTTTAGACTATTATTCTTTTTTAATATTTTTTTTTAGTTAAAAAATATTATATATAATGAAGAGTCAAACTGACAACTCTTCGAAGCTTTTCATCAAATCGTTAAACACAACTTTGATGGTTGTACTCAAAACTCTTTGCTTTTAATAAGTTATACATTATATTAGTAAAAAAAACAATAATCCTTTGTACTTCATTCCACTTTATTTAATATGTCAGGACCGGTTTCGCTCATTACGAGCATCGTCAACTGATAAGAAATACAATTTAACAATGTTATTTATACAAAAATGAACAGCTATAAACAACAATTGGCATTGAAAAGAAAATACCAACTACATTAAAAGTGATTCTAATTTTGTGCTATTTTAGAATCACTTTTAATGTAGTTGGTATTTTCTTTTCAATGCCAATTGTTGTTTATAGCTGTTCATTTTTGTATAAATAACATTGTTAAATTGTATTTCTTATCAGTTGACGATGCTCGTAATGAGCGAAACCGGTCCTGACATATTAAATAAAGTGGAATGAAGTACAAAGGATTATTGTTTTTTTTACTAATATAATGCCTTTCCACCAAGTATTGACAGTGAACACCCTAAAAGTGAGTTATACATTATTTAATTTTTTGAATATAACTGCTTATGAAGGGTTACTATGATAAGTACTTTTAGATATTTTGATAGTGTTCCAAGTAATTTTTTCGTCAATCGATTATTGTTCGAATGAATGACGGTTTGTGATAGCATTAATTCCTTCTCACGCTTCGGATCCTCAATAACGAGGCGTAGCAAGTGCATTTTACTAACAACAAGTCGAACACTAGCCTCATCCTTTCTAATTATATTCTCTCTTCAAAAAACGACAAGTTGAGCAACAGAGAAACACGCACATGAAATATTAGAAAAACTTGTGTTGAGATTCCTACATTAGGGAGCCGTATGCTCCACATTAGGAGCGGACATGGGTTAAAACAAAATTAATACTATTAATTATCTTTTGATTACTGATGAAAACCTCATAAAATATACACAATTGTAAACTTTATAATTAATCCATAACGAATTTTCTCCGACTGTACTTTTTTACGAATCCATTGTTTATTTCTTAAAAATATATTTTCGTTGTATTATTCTAATTTTATAAGGTGTTCACAATGTTTTTTGAATTTTAAATTTAACATGTAGGTTTGTATTACCTTTATGCTAGAATAAAAATCGCTTGTAATCAGCGGTGGGCTGCCAATACGTTAACAAAGGGCTCGCTTAATCCTAAAGCAATTCTCAGTGTTCTGGGGAAGGAGTGATTTTTTTATTACTTCTATGCAACTATATGCAATAATTAAACAAGAAATCGATTGTTACTTAATACACTTATAATATGTAACAGTATGCAGTTATCGTAAACTTATCAGTGCGAATAGCTGAACATCTACCACTGTGTATACTACAGCTGTCTTAGATTATATATGTATGTAAGAAGTTGTAGATATATACTTATTTTCGTAAATTAACAGAGCCACCCCCACAGCCCACTCCTGTTTGTAGTTGTCTTAACCTGATTGCGTAATAATTATTTCATAATTCACTTGTAGTTTTTGCAGTAATTGGATGGAAAATTTTCATGAAACAATAACCTGAAAATAAAAACAATCAAGCAGCCACGGGCCCCAGGTTTTCGACGCCTTGCACCGCCGGCAGGATGTGGAAACACAAATCCTGGCACAGCTCTTTATATTCAAATCATGAGGCAGTAACTCGTGTACACCTCGCTTGAGATAAGAACAGTCCCTGCACTTTGCCGTAGGAATCACGTACCGGGAATAGCACACAGGATATTAGGAAGAGACGGATATTATTCCCCCTTTTATACAGGTGCAGCCAGCCTTTGGGCTGTTTGGGTGTAAGAGTCGATGACTTCTTTTCAGACACTGAATAGATTAACATACTCATAAACTTTACAAACATCATAAAATAATATTTATTTCGGTATCCTCTAAGTGAAAAATAAACGAAAAACTCGAATATACAAAATTTATCATTCAGTAAAATAACTTTATACTGTGAAGTCACCAGACAAATTTCTTTGTGTAGTTTTATTCTGCTAAAGTTATTATTTTCACTAAGATTACATTCAAATTTAAGATTTCGACTGAAGGTGCTTGGTGGAATTTCAATATTAAATTTGAATCGTTCAAATTATGTACATTCACACGGATTTTGTCACTAACGACCCGGGTTTCGCCTTTCGGCATCTTCAAGCGTTCAAGTTCATCCGTGCACTTGAACGCTTGAAGATGCCGAAAGGGGAAACCCGGGTCGTTAGTGACAAAATCCGTGTGAATGTCCATAATTTGAGCGATTCAAATTTAATATGAAATAAAAATAACACGTGTTTTGCCTCTTTCAGAGATGAGGATGCCTCTGAAAAAGACGAAACACGTGTCACATTTTGTAACACAATACGTGGAAATGGAATAATCTAAGTTATTTTTATTTTATATTAAAATGAGCTTCCACAAATTTACCGCCGAATCCATCGAAAGATTCAAATTTAATTACATTCAAACTTTATTTTAATATGATTTGACATATTATGATAATTCACTGTAAGCTTCTATGTATCTAGTAACTATTTGCTTGATAGTTGATATGGTGCGTTTTTATTGCTTAACTAACAAAAAATAATATCAAAAAATAAAAAAAAACTCATTTGTAGATATGTACTAACTTCACTTTTATTGTATTATTCTATAATACTGGAGTTCTTTCAGACTAATTCAAATTTAATCAGTAGATTTAAATGTGTACCCACAATAATAATTAGTAGTCTGCTTTCAAAATCGCGCTGATATAATATTAATGCAATACCATGCAGAGATTATAATATAGTCAATACTCGGAACGACACAATTAACTCCATCTGTTGAGCAGAATTGCATTTAACGCAAACAGTAAAATATTATTGGATAGAGAAAGGTTGTGTTGTGATTTGCGGTGCGTATTTTCAATACTAATCGTAAAATTAAGTATTTTATTTGTATATTTATATTTTAAATATTATTTATTTGAAGTTTTTTTTAATAAATGTCCGCTCCTAATGTGAAGTATATGTCATCCTAATAGAGGTGCTTCAACATACGATTGTCTACGACATGGGTGTCCAACCGGTAGATCGCGATCGACTGGTCGATTCCAAAGCAAAATTTGGTTGATCCCGAAAGCTTCCGTTAATTTCGAGAAAATATATGATTGAAATATACAATATGAAACTAACTGTGCCCTATTAATTTCTAAAATTTCCTGGAAAAAGAGCTTATGACTGTCCGTATTTGGGTGCTGAAAAAGGACACGTCTACTTTTGCTAATCACTTAATTTCGGAAGGACACGTGTTCAATCAGGAACAAGGGATAAAAATGTTACACCCAAATACGGACAGTCATAAGCTCTTTTTCCAGGAAATTTTAGAAATTAATAGGGCACAGTTACATAGTCTTCCGATTTTAAACGAAATATTAAACCTTCCGGGCTCTCCACTTCTATACCCTATATAAATAATATCATAAATAATATCATAAAACCTCAAATCTCAATACTCAAATCTTTGGGAATTCCCATGAGCTTACCCTTTTCGCCAGCGATGGCTTTAGACTCAGTGATACATTTATTTAATATATAAACACGAAACATCCATTTACTAAGCGTCAGTTCAAGTTCATCCGTGTGCTTGAACGCCTGAAGATGCCGAAAGGCGAAACCCGGGTCGTTAGTGACAAAATCTGTGGGAGTGTACATAATTTGAATGATTCAAATTTAATATTGAAATTCCACCAAGCACCTTCAGTCGAAATCTTAAATTAAACATTTCTATGTTTGATGAAAGAAAAAACCCTAAATAAATAAATTTCTCATAAGAATCATGTTAGAAGTCGATCGCGAAAAAACTTAAGATTGAAAAGTCGATCCAAGGCAAAAAGTTGGACACCCTTGTTCTACGATAACTGGTTGTAGAATAGTTGATTAAACTTTCTTTTTTCCGAAGAGCTTAAGGATTGAATTGATATGACTAGAGGACTAGTGATAAGTTTACCATTCTCGCTAAGTTATTTTACTTTTTAGAATTGTAAGAGTATTGCAGATTTTCAGATATAACAAACTTACTTACTTATCTTACTTTTGAATAGAAATCAATTGAAAATAATGCAGTTCGTATTGGGAGTTGAATACGTAAGATCAGTAACGGACGCCAACAACTTTTCCACTGCACCACGTACCCGACAAGTATTGAATAAAAAAATGGTAATACAGCTAATCATCATAAAGTCTCGAGATCTATTTTGAAAATTGAAAACAATTCTCGTAGAAGTACTTCTATTGAGATAATCCTTTAAGGTGTTAATTTACTCCACATTAGGAGAAAACATGTTTGCAAAAAAAAGACTTTTATAAATTATGATGACAACCGTTGAATTTTTATAATTCAGTTAACGATATTATCGTAAAAAATGTAATTGCTAACATTGCAAGCAGTAGCGGCTGGTCAATGTGGCATCGGATCAATGCATCCCTTGTATATGCAGGGGCGGTTATATTTCATGAAATAATATTCAAACATAACATTTAGACCAGTGTTCCCCAAACTTTTACAGCAGTGGACCGGTAAAAAAAGGAAAAAAAATCGCGGACCACTAATGCAGAGCCGCATTATTGACATCTATTTTTCACTAGAAATATTTCATACGAATTATAATCAATCGTTTTTTAAATTAGTATGCGTATTTAATTTACACTATTACCCACAATTGGTTGGGTATGTAATTTATAGATATTAAAAAAATGACATAATTGGATAAAGGATATAATTTGAAATGACGTTTTCTTGACACGTGTTTAAATTCATATCATACCACACTCGAGATCGGTTGCCAGTTTCACCACATTTGTTGGGTATTTCACTTCCCCTTATTTTTAAGTATGTTGGTGTCGCATCATCCTACCAATTATTACTATTTAACAATAAGACAAAATACAAGTAAACGTGGAGACGAAAAAATATTCTATATCTATTATTTTTACATGGCGAATTTCTTGAAATTTGGCAGACTTTTTGCGGCCCGGCGGAAAGTCTCGGGACCACCGGTTGGGGAACACTGATTTAGACCATTCACTCATTTTTAATTCTTCGTGTTTTTGTTGTCTATAATAAATATTTATTTTATTTATTTTAGACAATAAAAATATAAAGAATTTAAAATGAGTGAATGGTATAAATGTTATGTTTGAATATTATTTCATGAAATATAGCCACCCCTGAAGGGGTGCGTTGATCCAATGCCACATTGACCGGTCGCAACTGATTGAAAGTAGTTTATTTTATAGTGCTTACAATATTCTTTACAATAAATTACCGCCGAATCCATCGAAAGTAAATACTAGCTGACTTTTAAACTATGACAGTAATCTATCACATTGAATATAAAACTGTGCAATAAATTAGTGAAGAAACCATGAATAAAATAAGATACGACAAAATAAATAACATGCTGTTGTTTTAAATACAGTAATATTGTGTTTCAGTTTTCGACTTCCTGAATTGATTTTTATAAATACACAATTGTATCTTTCTTCTTTTTTTATTAAATTGATTGTATCGTGTAAACAAATTTTCTGTAACTTCAATATGATAACATAATTAACTATTTATTTAATTTAAATAACATTGACACTTTAAAAATGTGACCCCCTAAAAATACTATAGAAGTGACCAATAACGAGCACATTTCAATACAGTCACAGATTCTCGGAAGTCGGTTGCAATTATAATAATTTATTATCAGCCGGCACTTTGAAAATTATTATCTCATAGCGAGCGGCCTTTTTTATCCTACGGTGTGTCATGCCTTTTCAACCAACCAGTGCTTCGATAACGATAACGTTATGTTTACTTTAAAAAGGAAGACCACACTGTACAATAAAATGATTGGTTTCGTGTTACTGAATATTAAATTGTAGTTAATTCGAGGAAAACGTGGTAAGTAACGTCATCGAAGTCAAACGTGGGTGTGAGTTCGATGTCAAAGGGAAGAGGGCAGCAGTGGGCTGCTAATACGTTAACAAGGGGCTCGCTTAATCTCAAATTATTTCTCGGTGTTCTGGGGAAGTAGTAAATTTGTTATTACTCCTATGCAATTGCCGCCTTTGTGGTCGAGTGGTCAACGTCGTTGGCTACCGCTACGGAGTTCCCGGGTTCGAATCCCATTACGGTCAGTTTTATAAATTGATTTATGAATCTCTGTTCAAAGGCATGGATGTATGTGATGTCTTGAATTCCCCCCTCCCACCCATCCTATCCTATGAACGGGGCGTATCGAGAGCGATCAGCTAACCACTAGTCCTGTCCTAGCCCTATCCTTCTATTCCTGCTCTCTTTGGAAAAAGAGAGGTTGAGCAACTGAATAACAAGCAGTTCTCGTAGAAACACTTCTGTTGAGATAAACTCCATTAGGAGTCCATATGCTCTACATTGGAAGCGGACATGGTTAAAAAAAAAAATAATATTTGCAATATTTAAATAAGTGTTATTTTATCTTATTTATTCGATACAGATCACTCGTGAATAATAATTGTAAGAAAATATTGTTTACAATGCATTGATATAATTTAATATTTCGACTGAAGGTGCTTGGTGGAATTTTAATATTAAATTTGAATCGTTCAAATTATGTACATTCACACAAATTTTGTCACTGTTGTTGTTAGTTCAAATTTAATGTATTGATATGTTATCTAACAACTCAATTGTTATGTGGTCGAGGTTTTTACCCTTATTTCAGTAACGGGCACATATTAGACTAAAAATAATAATATCTGTCGTACCCCTAGTTACTAAAATTACAAGACTTACACCCTATTTGCTTAATTGTATATAGTTATTGAAAAAGGATCTTGAGAAAGGAAGGCAGTTTATTTGACATTGAGTTGAATTATGAAAGCTTATGATACCAAGGATGTAAGTATTGAGATTAGTTTACGATAGTTTTGAATTTATTTCCACTATCAAAGTTTATATATTACTACCTCCCTGCGTCCAGTAGATTACATCAAACCCAGAATTACATTTTGTAATCTATAAATTAAGAATTGTAATATAAATTTTTGTTTATTCGTAAACCTTGTGATATTAAATCTGATGATACATCTCAAAGAGGTGAATAACAAAGTTATCAAACTTAATTTTCTAAACTGAGTCCATCAAATAAGTTGACAGTTTGTACTAGGGCTTATACAAAAACCAACTTTTGAAAAAACCTATTTTCGAACGTCAATATTGCTCGAAAACCGGTTTTATCCGGTTTTCAAAGTTTTACAAAAAATAAATAATTCAATTAAAATAGCGAGAAAAAGTTTATTTTCTTTGTGTCTCATATGTATATACTTAATAATACACAACAAGAAAATATTTGGTGTTGCCCCTCAGAAAATATGATTTAAGAAAAATCGTCCACTGATCGTTCTGTAACAAAATTTCTTGATATCAAAAATACCCTTTCGCTGGGTAATGGATGTGGGACATATGGTCTTTAAGCCATCAAATAAAAGATCCAAATTGCCATTTTGTTAATAGAATCGATTATGGAAAATTTGGAACAACCGGTTACGAAGTTGAAAAACCGGTTTACGAATGTCACAAATTAAGCAAAAAAAAACAGTTTTTGAAAACCGACAAGCCCTAGTTTGTACTGTGAATTTTATATTATTGTGTATAATATTACTCCTCATGTGGTATGTATCTGTGAGCTTTCATTCCATTTAAACCACTGTCGCAATTGCAGCATATTCCCTGAAAGTATAGCACAATTAAAATTATAAGATAAACATAAATAGTATGTATGAAAAAAAACGATTTAAAATATTAACTGAACATATTTTGCTATATAAAATAGACTCACCCTACCATAATTATCATAAAACTCACGTTGTCTTTTGGCTTAGACAGACTGTCTAACATCTTCTGTCATTTTTTACACAATGATGATATCATTTAGTCTCAGAACTAATTGACTTATGTAATAGTATGCAGAAAAAATATAAGTGGCTTGGAATCATTACTCGGAAGTTTTTCATATATGAAAATTACTGTAAAATACTTGAAGGTAATTGATATACTAGAACTGTTTCTGACATTTTTACGGGGCACTCCGTACAGCTGATCATGCTATTGTTTATCACAGTCAAAATAGAAGATGATGCCTTTAGATCTGGAGTTCAATGTCAGATGAAGGTTGATTCTTTTAAGGAAAACCACAATCCCTGTATTACTTGCAGTAGTGTCTTATCAAATTTAAATGGATTGTGTTACAATATTCATACAGACCGTAAATCTCAGCTTAATATTTACACCAGGCATGCCCAAACTTTGTCTCGCAAACCACATGTGGTCTTTTGTTGAAGGTTTCGTGTGGCCCTTTCGAGGTTTTCAAATTTCTATAAATTTTGCATTTTTTATTGGTAATTTTTTTTAAAGATTCTAAAAATAATAAAATTATTTACAATGAGAGCCGTTTGTTTTTTTTAAACCATGTCCGCTCCCAATGTGGAGCATATGGACTCCTGGTGGAGTTTATTTCAACAGAAGTGTCTCTACGAGAACTGCGTGTTACTCAGTTACTCAACCTCTCTTTTTCCAAAGAGAGTAGGGATAGAAGGATAGGGCTAGGACAGGACTAGTGGTCCATTTCTTTGAGCAGAAATTCATAAATCGATTGAAAAAACAATTTATAAAACCGTCCGTACCGGGATTTGAACCCGTGCCCTAAGTAGCCGAAGCCAACAACGCTGACTTCTCGACCACACAGGCGTATTATTACTAATATAAAAATATCATATTATTATAAAGGTTGAAAATATTTATATGTGGCCCATCTGAGACATGCATTATTTTATTTGGCCCACCAAGTGATTTCAGTTGGGCATACCTGATCCAAAGCTTAAAATGTTTTTAATCTTTATTGGTCAATAGAGACAACGAAGCATTTATATTTCGAATATATTCAGTTTGAATTAATTTATTTGACATAGTTATGCAGGTTTCCGATGCATTGGTGATTGCAGGTTTGGAAAGTATTTTTTAATGTGTGTTCCTGGTCCAACAAACGTTTAATACGGTAGACATTAACTATTTTAATTGATCCCACTATTCATCCTTTTTTAACCTGAATATCGTTGCTTTCGCTCATATTTAGTTAAGAAGAATACAGACTTCAGTTAGTCATCAGCCGCGGGGACAGATACGGCCACCAAAATCACATGCGATTTTTTAATTTCCATTTTTTTAATGGACTTTTTGAAACTGTTAGTTATTTTTTTATCAAAATATCGAATTATTTACAGACATTATGTTGATCTAAAGAGGTCAAATTGTATTTTTTTTTTTAAATTTCACCATTAGCTCTATTTCAACTCCGAATGTTTGCGTGCCCATACCAGACCATGCGGGGTTTCTATACAATGACTTTGGGTTTTTTTTTTAATTTTTGTTAAAGGAATAAAAGTTATCCGTGACTTCAATATGGCTTAAAAAATATTTTTTTTATCGAAAAAAAACTCTCGTCTCTGGAGGGTTAATAAGATTTATAATAAACTTGCTTCATATGTTTTAGTTTTAAAATCAGCCTAAAAGGTATATGTCTGTAACATTAATTAATTAATAGCCAGGCGTAAAAAACTGACGATTTTGATACAAAATAACGATACTAAAGTCGGATGCTGAGCGCGGCAATAAACGCTTTGATTTATTTTACTATGCAGTACGTTGACCAAAAGCGATTTAGCAATCGTCAACAGTTTGTCCGACCCTAGAAATAAAGTCTATACATTTATATTTTTTGATTAAATTATATATCATACAATCACGATTTAAAGAAAAAAATATTTGATTAATGATGGAAAGTATGCTTTTTTGAAAATTATTCATACCATCATTCAATTTTTACGTCGGATTTTTTTTATCCACTGGTTATAATATGTTTGAAATTTAATGATTTTCTACCAAGAATCCGCCGAGTTCATCGAACATATTTATTGGTATTTCAAATTGTCTAAAATATTTATCGATTCGAAACTAAAGCTGATAAAAATCGGAAAAAATCCGTTATTCATGTTTCATTTTCATTTTCAGAAAAAAAATATATGTACACATTGCATTCTCTGTGAAATAAGGGTACTTTACAATCTTTTTGTTATCCCACAGGCAATTGAAGCTACTTATGTCTAAGAATTCACTCCCACCTTTCCAATCATATGTAACAAGCTGTAACGAAAGCCATAACTTAACCACTAGTTTTCTATTAGTTTTACCCTAGCCCTATCCTAGTTATTTATGTGTTAAAAAAATTAAAATAATAGTACATGACATAACAGCTGACACCAAATCGCCATGCACAATAAGACAATATATAAAATAAAAATACACAGTACATCAAATTCAACATAAAAAATCAAGAAATATAATAGAAAAATTTATCAAACAGTTCACAAATACTATCTCTAAAAATGTCCACTTCTCTAGGCAATGCATTGATTTATCGAACGGCCCTTGGAACTTTTTTAGAAATAAAAGTTTTTGCTCATAGTTTCGCCCACGTAAGAATAAATTGGGAGCATGTAAATTAATAGTCGTGAGAATTTCAGGATTTCAGAATTTCAAATTTCAGAATCTCAGCCCCGAAGAAGAAGAGAAAAATGCTTTAAGCTTGAAAAAGATCTTCGAGCTTCAAGAGAGTGAAACGATTTCTTTCTTTCAATACTCTACTCGAAAAGGAGAAGTTGAACAACTGAATAACAAACTGTACAAATTACTTCTGTTGAGATATGAAACTCCATAAGTTAAACATATGCTGGACGTTGGGAAAGGATATGAATTAATAATAACAAAAAAATATAGCATCACAAATTATAGTGAATTTTTGTTTTTTTTTGAAATTTTACATGGATCATAAATATATAGTAATTAATATAAAGTCCTGCATTATTAGAATGGCCTATTTATATGTATTTCCGCAGATATGAATACAAAATACTTCAGGAAAATAATTCATACTAGTATTGTTCAGGAAACACATATTTTTTCTAGATACGTTCTTCAAAATTGCAATCACACTTTTAAAATGGTTAATTATCTTTGATGTGATGTCCGCCAACTTCACTCGCCTACCAACAGAATGTTATACAATGTCATTAAGTATCGAGATTTACTATACCATTGGTTGTGCTTTTGTAACTTGTCACGTTAAATCCTTCGAAAGCAGGTACAATAGAATTTTCCGAAAATTGTATTGTGTTCAAAAATAAATCCTTACGCTCGCTGGCCGATGGTTTCGAATCTGTTTGTCACGGTGCAGGCCATATATTCGTGTCTAAGCCTCGGCCGGCCGAATTATGGCCCCAACGACCGAACCGATGGGCCTGCGTCTCATATTATCCTGGATGCCCTGGGAATTGCGCACGTTCATTGGAACATACTGCCCGAGCGGAAGATGCGACAAGATGTATGGTCACCCCCGTGAAAACGCATTTCAGGGCATTGCATCCTACAATTAATATTGATTTAGCTTTGCAGTTAAATGTGATTAATATTTTATTCTATTCACATCAATTTTTTTTTATTTGTTTCGTATTGTAAACGGATAATAAAATTATATATTTAGTACATTTGCATAGCAACAACAAAAATCATAAGAAAATATCATAATGTAACAAAAAAACTTCGTTAAAATTGTACCATATCGACTGTGGAAAGGAAAAAAGACGGTTTTTCAAAACAGCTTTTTTTCATGGGCATTCTCATAAGCTTTATCCTTTTCACCAGCAATGGCTCTAAGCTCAATGATACATTTATTTCTTATATAAATACGAAACATTCATTTACAGCGTCAGTTCAAGTTCATCCGTGCACCTGAACGCCTGAAGATGCCGAAAGGCGAAACCCGGGTCGTTAGTGACAAAATCTGTGAGAATGTACATAGTTTGAACGATTCAAATTTAATATTGAAATTCCACCAAGAACCTTCAGTCGAAATCTTAAATTAGTTTTTTTTCAATAATCAAAATGTATCCAACAAGATACACATTATATCAAAAGAATTTAAGCTGCAAATGCCGAATTAGTATCTAAATTTTGATTTTACGTTTGAAAAAAGATGAACTTGTGTAGATTTAAACTAAGAAAAAAGACTGAATAAACCGTTTTTCCTTGATAATTTCTTAAATTAATATTAGATTATGTAAATTAAACACAGTTTAAAAGTCAACGTGCACTTCAAGGAAGTGTTTTCATAATTTGTATATGGCCCAAAATCATCAAAACATGTTTTTTGTGTCTTCTGTAAAATTTGATATGTGTGTGTTACGTCCTTTTTTCATTTCCACAGTCGATGTCGATAAAAGGGTACATTAATTTAATTAACATTTACTTGGTAAAACTTCATTAAAGTAAGTAAAAAAATATTAATTTATTTGTTTCATGTAATGATCCCACCTCCAACACATTCATCAGAATCTAAAGCCAACATAGCAAGATACCTATGGAGGGATTGACAAAAAAATGGAATTGCTTTGAGACGTTTTTTTTTATTCATGTCCTCTACCAATGTGGAGCATATGGTCTCCTTATGAAAGTTTATCAACAGATATTACTTTGTTACTCTCTTATTTTACAAGAGAGTGGCGAAAGGAAAAGTTAAGGTTAGGACTGGACTAGCGGTGAGGTTATCAATTTCTCCTTACACCCAGTTTTTTAAGTATTGGAAGGATGAAAGGCAATTTTTAGACATCACAAACATTCATGCATTCGTACAAAAATCGATAAATCGATTGAAAAAATGCTATTCGTTTCGGGAATTTAGTCCATGGGGCCCACTACGGAAACCGACGACGTATTCATACAAACTAATAATACATGAAAACTTAAAACAATTAAAGCAGCATTGTGTGAGTCCTCTAAATATTTTTTTAATACGAGGTCTAGCTAGAACACAAACAGTAAAAAAAAAAAAAAAACATTACGTAACTTAGTCACGATATACTTACATATAAATACTGGTAGTTTGCATATAAATATCATTATGTTCGGATGGAAATTAGTTAGTATTATAAACTATATTGTTATTTATGTTCCGCTGAGGGTGCTGTGTGCAGCTAGTCACGTTTCAATCAACCAGCCCGCGGCCAAATAAATTATCTTCTTACACAATTCTGATTAATTCTGTTATACCATAATAGTAATAATTTATCTGTAGTGTTATTATTTGTATTTTTTTCCTGCCAAACGACTTCGTGTGACAGTGACATTTCACAGAATCAATGTCAATCACGTCACGTTATTTTCCACTCGCATTTTTATTCACGAAATTTATTATATTACTGCCGTATTACCCGTCCAGGGATTGTGATACCGGGTGAATATATTACTACCGGTGTTTCAAATTAAATACCGGTATTGCAAATATCAATATCAGTTTTCTTTTCGTGTCCGCTCCAATGCTTACTCTAAGACAGTGATGCACAACCTTTACCTTCTAGCGGGCCGCATAAAACAAATTATCGTGGGTTCGGGCCGCAAAGAAAAAAATGATTTAAAGTACGCTCAATCTTTTTTTATACAGAAAATATGTACATCCCATGTAAAACAGCCTTAAAATCGTGTAAAAAAGATTAATTGAATTTAGATAAATGATTGATAGGTTCCATTACATTATTTTGGCAGTGTTATTTCGTAAACGTGAAAATAAATAAGCCATGCAAAAAAAGTATTATGAGTAAATGCTCATTAAAAATCGATTCATTGTGAAATATGTATGTTTTATTTATATTTAATTCAAAAGTTAATGCGATATTGGTCTTTTTTAATTTTTAACTATTTTCTTTTAATCTGACATAATATTTGAGGGCCTGTTTCTATGAACCGATTTATTCCCATTCATTGAATAAAAAGTTTGCTTAAATTTATTGAATATTTTTTTTACGTGAAAAAGATTGATGGGCCGCCACAAAATTCAAAAAGCGGGCTGCGGTTTGTGCATCACTTCTCTAAAACAAGTGGTTAGCTGCGCGATTCTAAAGGCTGTGCGGGCCAATCAAATATTAATTGAATAGCCGCGCACTCCATATGCGCGCCAACCCGGAATGAGTGCGCGGAGGCTTTGAAACCGCTGCGCAGCTTAGAAGGAACGTTGCGGCGCTCCAAAAGTGAAACACACCTTAAGTTTTTTAAGATACGTTTTTCTACGACGACTGCTTGTCACTCAGTTGCTCAACATTTTTTTTTTTATCAAAGGGAGAATGAATAGAAAGATGCGTGGCTAGATTAATAATAGTGGCGAGCTAATCGTTCTCGCTGCACCCCGTTATTTCAGGATTTGAATGGTGAGAAGGTAAGGATATGACCAACACCCATAAATTTTAAAATACTGTCTTTACTAGGACTTTAACCCGTGATATCCATCATATATATATATATATATATATATATATATATATATATATTTAAAAATACCATTGTTAAAAATAAGTAATAATCACAATCCTAAAGGCTTAAATAAAAATACATCATCAAAAACTCATAAATTCTGGAACCTCATACTTCTTTTTGCAGATTTAAAATTTTTCAATTGGTATCAATTTGTTTTTTTTTTTGTTATATGATGTATTTAGATTTTTGTTTTCATTTTCATTGAAAAAAAAACACCTTGAAAACCGGATCCCGTTTTCAGTAATACCGGTTTCGCAATTCCTCAACTTGTCAGATGCTCTGTGGAGACGGATAGGCTAGCCAAACTTTAAAGCTTTTTATGTCTAAATTTCAAAACTGGAAAAGATTTTTTTAGGGTAGAAAAAATTATCTTCCTATTAAAATATGTTTTATTAATTTCTGTCAACTTTAAAAAAAAACCCTTACAAATATTACTTATAACAACGATTCATAAATATTTACTATTATTTAATATCACAAATAATAGGTAAACTAAATCATAAAATAATATTATTCCTATACAAACATTTCGTCGCCGCATGTTATCAAAGTGTAATATTTTATTTTGACCTTTACTAATGGAAGACTACAGGCGATGTTTCATTTTCAAACGAAATAGTAGTTGTAATTAAATGAGCAAATAATAATAATTGCTGTTATATCTGTATATACGTATGACGCCATTCTGTCTACTAAATTATCTGAACAGCTGTGCGGTCTCCACTCTGTTCACTTTGATGATTATAGATACCTACGTAGGTAAATGATTATTTATCATGATTTATGGACACGAATTGTTTGAATGCAAATACCATGCAAAACGAATTTGTTGTATCTACCTATCTAAATCAGCAAAAAAATGGACAGATAAGGCAAATAAAATTAATATTATCTGATTATGTTACAGGTAAATTATGCACTTACTCAATGATAAATTTGCTATTTAATGTTTATGCTATTTATCGTCCATTGTAGCTATTTGCAGTGTACACGAAAGAAAAAATGTTTTCACTTTAATTAGTCAATGTGTACATTAACTACACAGACATAATTAAATTGTTCACGAACAAAAAAACAGTCAAACGTGCAATCATAGTTCTGCCAGCCACTCTACACTACTGTAAGCAAACATTCATGCAGTTAAATTTAAAACGTTCAAATTATGTACACTCCCACAGATTTTGTCACTAACGACCCGGGTTTTGCCTTTCGGCATCTTCAGGCGTTCATTATCCTTTTCACCAGCGATGGCTTTAGACTCAGTGTTACATTTATTTAATATATAAACACGAAACATCCATTTACTAAGCGTCAGTTCAATTGAGTTCATCCGTGCGCTTGAACGCCTGAAGATGCCGAAAGGCGAAACCCGGGTCGTAAGTGACAAAATCTGTGGGAGTGTACATAATTTGAACGATTCAAATTTAATATTGAAATTCCACCAAGCACCTTCAGTTGAAATCTTAAATTATTCATGCAGTTGTTTGATTTAACCGTCATCTAAAATTTCACATAAAATTTCAACGTCTTGTTATTACGGCCATTTTCTATTCTCAGCCAATCTTACCTAACCTAAGCCGCAATGTCACGTATGCTTTGGGCCAGTGCTCATCAGTGAGTTCATACACTTACTGGTTAATTTATAGATTGATTAGTCAAAGTAAATTTGAATTTACATAATTCAAACTTCAACTCAGACAACTAGTGCATGTTTAAATTGACGAGATTTCTCACTTTAACTGTTACATATTGTATAACAATTAAAATATATCTAGTGTACATATTCACAATGTTTTACGATATCAATTAAAATACTCATATATATTGAGATATTAACAGCTGGCCCATTAGCTCAGTTGGTTAGAGCGTCGTGCTAATAACGCGAAGGTCGCGGGTTCGATCCCCTCATGGGCCAATTATTTTGGATCGTCTATTTATTAGTTTTTGAAGGATTTACACCAATTCTTTGTTTTTCCCACCAATTTTTGAAGACAGTCGTATTCCGGATTTTTTTAAATATCGAACTACATATTTTGTTATTAAGAAGGTATGTCGTAACAAACATTGACATCTGTGTCAAGAAATACACATATTAAGATCATTCTATTATAGTAAAGCAACATAAAAATATTTATAATTGATTTATTAAAAAAAATAAAGTTTTGAAATTCAGGTATGAGGTGTCAGTGCAGTATTATCAGTATTTGAGAAAAAACATACTTATATAAATTAGATTTTTAAAAATACAGTCGACCCTCCTGGGAAAAGCATTCCTTGTGATAAAGGTTGTTTGTAAAAAATTAACAGGGAGCCAGTGGCGTGCTTGAGCAGGGACCTCCTATTTTTTTCATTAAAAATTCATATCTAAACCAAAACACACTATTTATTTAAAAAAATATATCAAACGTTAGCAAAATCAAATACATCAATAATGATATTAAGTTTTTTTTTTAAATTCTCCATTTGACAGATACTATTTCAAAATTTAATAAGGTATGAATGTCCAATAAAATCTTTTAAAAAAAAAAACTTAATATCATAATATTTATTTCAAAAATAAATAGTGCGTTTTGGTTGAGATGCGACTTTTTAATGAAAAAAAATAGGAATGCTTTTCCCAACTGGTACGATTATAAATTCCTATTAATCTCGAATCTATCAATGTCAACGATTTTTTGTAAATAATCAATTAATTAGATTTGTTTAATTATAGGTGTCTCTGTAGACCAGTGGTTCCCAAAGTGGTTCATGTGGACCCCCAGGGGTCCGTGACAAATTAAAAATCATTTGGGGGTGCTTGGACAACCTAAGGGGGTCCGCGGAAGAATAAATATTTTTAGAATAGAGAGTTTGAGCGACTGACCAACAAACAGTTCTCGCAGGAAAACATCTGTTAATATACCTCCATTATAAAGCCATATGCTCCACATTGGAAGCAGACATGGATAAAAAAAATACCATTCCAGGCATATACTTTAATATTTCACTTGGAGGTCCACGGTCTGGTTTTTACTTTAAAAGGGGTCCATGAGCATAATAAGTTTGGGAATCACTGCTGTAGACCGTGATTCTCACCCTCAACATTTAAAAAAGAAATTCTGTTGTCTATCAATGCAATAATAAATAGCCTTGTGACAAAATTTAATGCACTGCAAAATCCCTGCCGCATTTTGTCTCACACAACTCGCGCAACGAATATGGTCACAATGACCATTTTCGTAAATCACCCAGTCCTTGCTGATAAAAATAGTACAACCAAATTGGGATTTTTACGGAAGCGAAATTGTACCTTATTGGGAGCCTAAATAAGACGTCACGAACAATCCATGAACCCTGTTTCATGGTAGCGCCATATACGGAGCAGCCGACGAGCGAGGTTACGACCTTTTGATAAACAGATGTGCATCTTAACGTATTGCATATATTCAGCAACATTATGGTTTTATGGCCAAGTATACATACTGCGAGCAATATTTTGTACAAAATAAAACACACTATTAATATTAATTAAGATAACATTAAAATAGATAGTAAATAAATAAAATAAAATAAATAGATAAATGGATAGTTCTGACGATGGCGAAAGCCGAAATAGCTATCAACCTTTAACATATAAAAAACCGTAGAACAGAAATACCTTGATATTTTTACCCTATTAAAATGGAGTTCTATCAAGTAAATGCCAAATCAAAAAATAAGATATAACATATAAGCAAATATTGCATAAACTCACTCACATCTAAAACGGATGATTGTGTTCATATAGTTAAACCTTATCATTTGAGGACTGTTAAAGCTGTCCTAAGTGGCATCTCTATTTAAATGGTGCTTCTTCACTTTTTTTTTTAAATCCATGTCCGCTCCCAATGTGGAGCATATGGCCTTCTAGTGGAGGTATCTCAGCAGAAGTTTTTCTACGAGAACTGTTATTTACTCAGTTGCTCAACCTCACTTTTTTCAAAGTGAGTAGAAGGGAAAGAAGGATAAGGCTAGAATAGGACATATATATCAATGGACCCTTTGTATATGCAGCGGCGGTTTTATTTCATAAAATAATATACAAACATAACATTTATACCATTTACTCATTTTAAATTCTTCATGTATTGATTGTCCATATATTTATTTTATTATAGACAATTTTTAATATTTATTATAATAGACAATAAATACATGAAGAATTTAAAATGTGTGAATGGTATAAATGTTATGTTTGAATATTATTTCATGAAATATAACCGCCCACTTATATATATACAAGGGGTGCACTGATCCAATGCCACATTGACCGGCCGCCACTGCAAGTGATGATATTTCCAAACAACTCGTCAAAAGTATTAAAAGCTGCTCATTTAAACTTACAAAAATCGCATGTCCTGTAAAATTTCGTTAATGGCGTTTGTCTTACTTTGATACTAAGCTACTCATTTGTTACGATCTCTTAAATCTAGGTTTCCCAAATTTATTGTGCAATGGAACACTTCGCAAATCTAGAAGTGTTACCGGAACACAGTTTATTTTTCAGGTCGGTAATTCATAATTGTAAAAATGTTATTAAATTACACATTATTTATTTTTAAGACAAGTTTTATAAAAATATGAGTATATAAAACTCTTGGTGATTCAAAATCTCTGCCAGTACCAAGATATTTGAGGTTTTAAGCATCAATGGAGGTTCATCATCACTTGATTTTTAATATGAAGTAGAAGATGTTTAAATGTGTTGCAGCGTAGATTACCAATCCAAATTTTCGCGGAACACCTATTTAGGTCACACGGAACACCAGTGTTCCGCAGAACATAGTTTGGGAAACCCTGTTTTATATGATGGGCCCATAGGAATATTTATGCACGGAACACATAAATTAATTATTGTTATATCAGCATAACTAAAAAGTTTGTTATTTTTATGATAATATCGACTTTTGTCTCTCCTGAAAAATTACTCAAATTCGAGATTTGTTCTTGAATTCATATTGCTAATGATATATAAGATGTCGCTATAAAACAATCATTCAAATTTCATGAACGTCTCGTAAAAAAAATATTCCTATTATCATTTGAAAAGTGTAATATTTATAGCAGTTTTTAAAAAAATACAAACGTTCCTATTCGTACAATTTTCTATTTTAAGTCCATTAAAAAATACATTTATTTATTTTACACTTTGAATAAATTTAAGTAATACATCAACTACTGAAATCAAATTTTAATCAGTTTCAATTTGATTTATATTGTTACTGTCATTTCATTGAGAAAAAAACACAAAAATGATTGATTGATGACTAGTCCAACTGAAAAGTGCAAACTTTTCCCAAGTCACGAACGAGTTTACGTTGCTCTTGCCAGATCTAGAGATTTTTACTCAAATGGATCGAGAGTAATATGGTGACCATTGTTTCGCAAACAAAATATAAATGAAAAAATGTGTTATTGAAAACGAAAAACGAGTATCACGGTACGAGCTTAGAATGCTGAGTTTTTTTAGCTTTTCTATACTAAACATGGACTCCTGAAAAATTCAATACACATAATTAAAAAGTAGAATTTTGAGATATTGTTTATTGTTTAAAAATGGACAGTTCATGACAGTACAGTTCACCATTCACTTGAGAAATATAATTAAAATATTTTTTTTAAAAACAGTACATAATAAAAATCACACATATTTTTTTTTACCATGTCCGCTCCCAATATAGTATATGGACTCCTAATGGAGTTTATCTCAACATATGTATTTCTACAAGAATTGCTTGTTACTCAGTTGCTCAACCTCTCTTTTTCCAAAGAGAGTAGGAATAGAAGGAAACGGGCTAGGACAGGACAAGAGGTTAGCTAATCGCTCTCGATTCGCCCCGTTCATATGATAGGATTAGTGAGAGGGTGGAATTCAAGACATCACATACATCTATGCCTTTGAACAGAAATTCATAAATCGATTGAAAAATTAATTTATAAAACTGCCCGTACTGAGATTCGAACCCGTGACCTCCGTAGCGGTAGCTTACGACGTTGACCACTCGACCACATAGGCGGTAAAATATTTAGGACATACAAAATCAATGAATAAAACAGTTCACAAAAATTGTTACTAAAAATGTCTACTTCTCTAGGCAATGAGTTGATCAGTCGAACAGCCGTTGGAACCGGCGACTCATACGTCTTACGCGAGGAATAAGTTTTTAGAAACATTTTTTTTTGGCTAATGTTTCGCCCTCGTAAGAATAAATTGGGAGCATATTAGTTAATAGTCATGAGAATTTCAAGATTTTTAACTCGGCCCCGAAGAAGAATGTGGTGACGGTGTGAATGGAAAGGTTGTGAACATCTATACTCTTGATAAATAACTACTCTAAAACCTTTTTTTACACGGAGGATATGTCCCACTAATACACCGTGTAAATAAAACGGTGTAAAAAATGTTAGAAGATTAGTGCTCTTATATAAACTAAAATAAAAAACGTACTAATGCCCAAGTGGAAGCCCAAGTAAAACAACTGTGTTAGAATCTAACAATTACTTTTGTTTCTTATTGTCGTCGTCTTGTTGAATTTCTTGTTATTAGAAAACCTATTCATAGAATGAAACAGTCTATTAGACTAATTCAACTCTCCGATGTTCACGCGCCCGATTTTTTTATTCATGTCCTCTCCAGAAGTGGATCATATAACTTTTCCGGTTCTAAGCTCAAGAAATGCGACCCCAATACCCATATTTTCTTAAATATCTATTTTAATATGGGTGATACAATGTTTATAATTAAAGTATTCTTATATCATAGTTTTTTGGACCTTTTGTAGTTTATATAAATACGCGATAACGCGATGCGATAACGAGATAAGCGCCCGCTTATCAGCGTTCGTAAGATAACTAGGCTGAACGCGTCAGTTGCAAATACATATTTGTACTGAAATGACGTCTTTTTTACGCGCAACTTAAAATATGATTATTTATTAAAAAAAACACGATTTTTTATAAAAAAATAATGTATGAGGAATGATGCAGAGATATTTTAAAGCCCTTAGATTATTTTTTTTTTGAAATTCATAAGAATAAGGCCAAAAATGAGGAAACCACTGGGGTCCCTAAACGACCCCCATCGGCAGAGAAGTAATTTTCTAGTCTCCGAGCCGCGAGAGATAGTCTCCTAATAGAGGTATCCCAACAGAAGTTTTCTCTGAGATAACTCTTTATCAGACCCTTTATTACAAACAGAGAAGTAAAAATAGAAGCATGTGGCTAGAAGTTAACTAGCTTCTCTTGCTTCCCCCCATTATTTTATTATTTAATAAGTAGGAAGAATTTTTTACACATCACAAGCACCCTAGTCTTTGAACAGAAATCAGTTAAAAACCTGGAACCCGAACCCATAAAATCCGCCACGAAAGACAACGACGTTGATTTTTGCGTCACGGACCCGACTAAATTACAGAATAAATATATTATGGTCACCCTAGCAATCATAACCAGTCTCACACGTACATACAACCAGTCCAACGATTGTGCAATTATCCGTGACGACTGCATTCGACGATTCCAATACCAAAAAGTCTCCGTTGAACCCGTTTGATATTGGATTGCCTATACGAGTGGAGTTGTCTCTTACGACGTTCGCGTTGGCATCTTGTATTGCATTGCCTGGATCTGGCCTTCATTCTTACTGGCTCAACTTACCGTAATAACAATGTGAATTGTTGTTACGTTTGCTGTTTTGGTATTGGATAAGTGCATACTGCGTTAGTGCATAATTATTTGTTGTGATGCATAGAATGACAAGATCGTATTACTCAGACCAACGCCAATATCGTCATTGATTGTATGCTGGTGATTTTGGTTTCATGTATTATATATCGACGATAAAATACGTAACCCACACATAACAAATTTTACAGATGACACAAAAAACTTTTTTGATGATTTTTTCAAATTATGAAATGTACACAACCTTAAAGTGCGCGTAGACTGATAAACTGGTAGCTACATTTAGATACTAATTCGGCATTTTCAGCTTACATACTTTTGATATATTGTGTGTTAAGTTATACACACTATGATTATCGAAAAATATATTAATAAAACTGTGATAAAACGGGAAATTTCAGAAAAATCTTGAAATTAAAAGACTTAAAATAATATGGTATTCAGTTCCACATAGTTATTACAGACTTTAAGTTACCACCTTCATAATTTAAACCAGGGTTTCCCAAACTTTTTGTAAAATTGTAACGGAACACTTAGCTTATTTTTTTCGGCTAGCTTGTTCATAGCGGTGAAAATAAAAAAAAATACATATTATTACAACACTTTACACATTATTTTTGACATATATCGTATAAAAATATGTGTTAGCCTTGCAGAGACGTGAGCTTTGTTTCAGTAAAAAAAAATTTAAGCCATATTGAAGTGACGGATAACTTTATTCCTAACATTTTTTTTAAAAAAAGCGCAAAATCGTTGTATAGAAACCCCGCATGACTATATGGTCATGTTCATCTTTTTATTACCGTGTAATATTGCGTACGGACAGTAATAAGGACGAGCGTGACCGTATGGGCACCCAAACATTCGGGGTTGAAATATAGCTAAACGTGGAATTTTTAAAAATATTTAAAATTTGACCTCTTTAGATCAACATAATTTCAATACAAATTATATTAGCAAAAGAACTGTAAATGTTTTGATAAAAAAAAAACAGTTTCAAAAAGTCTACGAATACCGTGAAAAACCGTTCCACCGCGTTGCTCGGGAAAAAACCCTGCATTAAACTAATGTTATTTTTACGTAATTGTAGTGTTGTTGTTATATAATATATAAAAAAAATGAATGTTTGTTTGTTCGTACTTTATGCGCTGCTCATCCGATTGCAATAAAACTTTGACAAACTTGCACTTGTTATAAGCATAGTAAAATTAATTTACAGTAGGTCTTATATATAAAAATCAATGTTTGTATGTCTGCCATGCAGTTCATTTTGACAACGTATGCTTGCACTTGCGCGAAGGTTATAGTATAGAATTATAACACAAACGCTTTTTTTTCTTTAAGTGGCATTGCAACGCTTGCCGGGAACCGGCTAGTTATTTTATAAATATATATTACAACTCACTTAGAATATAAAATTATTCATACTATTATTATATTATCATATTTATGATCACGAAAAAAATGATCAAAGCTAGATTAGTGGCATACTTAATAATTATGATAATCTCGATGTAAATTTTGACCTAATCGAAATTAATATGTGGGTTGGTGACCGGATTTCAGCTGAACTATAATATTTCATTTATTATTTACCAATATACACATCCTGTAACTGAAAAGTAAAGATTCTATCTTTATGTCAATATGAATTTAATATTCCATTTGTTTCGTCATTAACGGTTTAGGTTTTCTTCAAGGTGTTAAAAAAGACGAATCTACACAATATGAATGATTAAAATTTAAACGTATTTATATTAATATGTAAACACATTTACATTTTTACATTTTTGACCGTTTTAAACTTTTTTTTTAAATATTGAATGATAGATAATTTTCTGCTTTATCTTTTTAACATATAACTTTGATTCATAAATGAAAAATTACGATTCAAGGATGCGATTTGACTATTTGTGAAATTTATATTGTCATATGGGCCCATTAGAGGAAAAGTGAGCCAAGTGGTATTTTAAAAAATTGTTAGATGCGTAGTAATATTTATTCTACACTTAAAATGTCGTAAAAATTAAGTAACCTCAGTTAATACATACACATTGCAATAGTGTTATCTCTGTAAAATAAAAGTATGCAATCCAACAAAACACCAATTAAAGACGTGATTGTACTTAAAAGTTTTGCCATTTTTACTAGTTGGCTTCACTTCACCTCCCTAGGGCTCATGTGGTTGGTGAGTGACTTTAAGTTAAAGTAAAAAAAAACAATAATCCACTCTTTTGTACATATTCTACAATAAATTTATTATGATAAAGACCGATTTTGCTACTGAAAATAATGTGCGTGTATAATATCGACTGTGGAAAGGAAAAAAGACAGTTTTTTCAAAACACCTTTTTTTCGATAATCGCAATGTATCCAACTTGATACACGTTTTATCGAAAGGATTTAAACTGCAAATGCTGAATTAGTATCTAAATAAAGATTTTAAGTTTGAAAAAAGATGGGTTTGTAAAAATTGAAAACAAGAAAAAAGACCGAAATAAAGGTTTTTACTAGTCAATTTATTAAATTCATATAAGACTATGTAAATTAAACACCATTATAGAAGTCTCCGTGCACTTCAAGGTTGTGTTTATTTCATAATTTGCATACGGCCAAAAATCATCAAAACACGTTTTTTATGTCTCCTGTAAAATTTTATATGTGTGGGTTACGTCCTTTTTCCTTTCCGCAGTCGATATGTTAATTTACATTTAAAGAAATACTTATTATTACAACCGTTTCTTTAACCACGAATGATATTGAGAAAAAAACGCGAATAACAGATAATGAAAACTGTTGAGACTCCTCTTTTAGGAAGCCATATGCTCCACATTGGGAGTGGACTGGGATTCGAATTCGTGACCTTTTTAACTAAAGCTAACAATGTCGTTCATTCGATGACACAGGTTACTTAGTTTAGCTGTGTTCGGCTGAGACTATGTTTTGCTAGTCATTTATAACTCAACCCATTTAGAGACATATATATATTCATTATGCACTTATTTTCTTCACCGTCAAAGCGGGCACTGCGATATTGTATTAGCGAATGCTGTGAACTTGAAGTATCCAAGGTTCACGCTTTATTGCGGTCGTCCTGATGATGAGCACCATGATTATAATTCAAAGGCAGTGAGGTTTGAGGGTTATTATTCCGCTCCCACAAAGGTGACGGAATCTTAATTGCTAGCAATAGTAATTTTGTTGGGTTTTATGGGATTTTCGAGATGGCGTTAAATTTTACGAGCCGCGTCGCGGAAAATCACGCTTCCCAAGTTGTGCGCCCAAATGGGTTATTCATTTTATATTTTGCGATGCTTGTAATTAATTTAAACCAAAATAATGAACAACCACTATAGTTCAATTTAGAAATTGTATCTTCATGAAAATAATAAAAGGTTTTTAGTACTTTTTCACTACAAAATTTATTTGATCAGGACCGGTTTCGCTCATCGCGAGTCGATAATGCTCGCTTGTTGAGTATTAATGGAGTTAACCAGAGGTGGGTTGGAAGGGGATCGGAGGGGCTCACGCGAGCCCCTTGTTAAATTTTACTTATGCCGGCGAGCCCCTTGTTAATTTAAGAGAAAACAATATTCTCAGACAAAATTAGTATATAACTGCAATTCATATCTTATATATTATCTACGACAGTTTCAGTATATACAGTAGTACATTTTTAGCCATTTACATTGATAATTTTACGGTAAATTTCATATTGTTACATATTATAAATGTATACTGTGTAACAGTCGATTGCTTATTCAACTACTGCATATAATTGCGTACGAGTGATAAAAAATCACTCTTTCCCCAGAACACTGAGAATTGCTTTGAGATTAAGCGAGCCCCTTGTTAACGTAGTGGCAGCCCACCGCTGGAGTTAACCTCGACAGAAGAGTTTCTACTAGAACTGCTTGTAACTCAGTTGCTCAATATTTGTTTTTCAATTACAGTAGTGGTAGAAGAATTGAGATATGACAGGACTAATGGTTAGTTAATCACTCTTGTTACGCTCTGATTTTAAGATAAGGATAGGCGGGAGGGGGAATTCAAGATATTACATACTTTCATACTTTCTAACAGAAATCTTTAAATCGATTGAAAAATAAATGTATAAAAACTGTCTGTACTGGGATTTGAGGTCGTGAATTCCATGTTCTGAGCCAACATCGTTGACCAGTCGACCACGCAAAACGTACTTTCATTTTTTGTTACGATTTTCTCAACTTAAAATAACAGGACGTGGCGAGAGTGATTAACTTACCGATAGTCCTGTTTTTGCTATATTCTTTCTATCTTCACTCTCTTCCAAAAAGAGAAGTTGAGCAAATGGTTGACAAGCAGTTATCGCAGAAAAACTTATGTTGAGATCTCACCGTTAGGAGGCCATATGCTCTATACATGGAGCTGACTTAAATTTAAAAAAAAAAATATACGTTAAATTTGACTCGCTAAAATTTTGTACATTCACAAAAGTTTTGTCACTAACAACCCGAGCATTGCCTTTCAACAGCTTTAGGCGTTTAAGTGCACGGATGAACTTAAGCTGACAACTATTGGATGCTGAAAGACGAAGCCCAGGTCACAAGTGGCCAAACTTGTGTGACTGTAAAAAAATTGAACGATTCTTATTTAATATTGAAATTCTATCAACCAGTTTCAGTCGAAATCTGTAAGTATATCTGATATTTTTCACAATTTTCCGGGGTAATATTTTACGATAGCGATTGAAAAATAAATAAATATCTAATTCAATAAATATGTTTGGAGGCAGTGGAGGAAAATCTCAGACCGACATTCACTTTGTATTCTATAGATATTATAACATTATTTTTATTTCTCAAATGTAAGCTTATTTTCTTTGAAACGCTTCTCGTTATTGCAACCAAACGATCGACGCATCTTGGATCGGTTTCAATGCTATGCAAGCAGGTACAATATTCTATAATCCTTAAGAAACTCGAAGGATGTGTTCTGCGAAAGCATTGCTGAGCTCAAAAGATCATAATTAGGTTGTACGTCGCCATGTGAATTGTTAGCATACTTTGTCAGTTCGCTTTTGTGTAGGTAGTAGAAATTCAAAAGCTCTATAATAATATTAAAGTACTACAGCTTGACGACAACTTGTTAAGGAACAAGATGGCAGCTTCTTTTTGTAAGCACTAAAAATAAATGTTGTTAAATCACTTTTATAGACATTTATTTTAAAGTATCTTATACTTGGAAGTTTTTTTAGAAATTAGTTTATTATAATACTTATTCATCTAAGGAAAATTCTAAACCAAAGTTGGACAACGGATCTATTGATCAAAATTAATTCTTAAATAATCATTAGAACAAAAACAATTTTTGACTTATAACAATAACAATTTATTATTACAAATTTACAGCATTTTTTTTAAGATTCGGCGGCAGCTTTGTAAAAGATCGTTTTTATTATAAAATTGAACTAATTATTTTTTTTGGGATATCGAATTTACGGAGCTTTAAGTACCAGGACGCGCTAGCGTCAATGTTTTTCTAGTCTCCTTCATCGATAAAGTTTTTGAAAAATTGTAAATTGCATCCCCTTACCATCGTTTGCAGACGGAAGGGCGTGATCACTACAGAGATAAGAAGTTCACGGGAACTCCATATGCATTATTTTGCAAATCACATTCCATATGCTTCCTCCATACTATATCTGTACATGTACACACACATGCGCATACATACATACACACATACAGTACACAAAAAATTCAAACAAAGAGAGTCATTTTCGTGATGCTAAATTCGTTCTTAAATTGACAATTTTAGACGACATAAGATCTATGGAGGGTCGTCGAGCAGAACTGCTCTGGGTCTAAAACGATTCTCAGGCAGTGTCTCGTCATAGTTGTGGAGATTAGAGATCGTTGGGTTAAAATGTTTTCCTACCTCGCTGTGAAACTTTTGAGATATTTCACGAACGAACTCGCGGATGGTAGGTATTTTCAAGTCTCTGAGAAGCAGCGAGTTACGCACGTACCACGAGGCGTTACATATCTGTCTCAGTGATTTATTTTGGACAATAACTTTGCATGAAGCATATGAGCTTTTAATATAATTAATCTCTACATAAGTTTATATACTGGAACTGTTTGCTAGTCAGTTGCTCAACCTCTCATTTTTCAATAGGGATAGTGCAAGCAAAGAATTGTGGTTAGCTTATCACTCTATCTACGCTCATTTTAAGGATAGGACCAAGCTTTTGGATAGAAATCCAATTTGTAAAAACTGTCCGTAGTGGTAATCGAACCCGTGTCCTCCGTAGCCAACGACGTTGACCACACGACGACGCAGCTGGCTTGCCATAACTATATTGGAAAAATACAGTTTTGCTTGGGGCGGCCCAGCGTAGAACCTTGATGAAAAGGACTAAGATAAGGCGAAGTGGTAATCGTTAAAGTCATTAGTCTCTTATAATAGAGTGGTTTTTTGAACGCGTTTCCTTAAATAATTACTGGGAATAAAAGCGAACAGTAAATTTATATATAACTAACACTGCAGTTTCCGTAAATGGACTGAATTTTTTACGTGTTTTAAAAAATGATCGTGATGGATTAAAAAAAAAAGCTTTCACATGACAGGAAGTTAAGTCCACTATATCGCGACTTAAGTGCTTTTTTTAATATCACGTCATCGTCAGAACTTTTGGACTATACAGTGGAACCCCAATTACACTACCCCGAATTACGCGCTGGCTTGAAATATTCATCGCAAATCCCCCAATTGCACTGTCGCATTCCATTGTCGTTGCTACGAGACGGTCGTATGAGCGGCGCATACCGTCAAATGTTGGCTAGCGACTGTGTATTCAACACATGCCAGGCTGTACACGTATAGCCGGGCGACTGTCTATGTGTTGAATTTTGGCTGTCGATTTTGTTTACATTATAACAACTTGGAAGCAAGGAAAACGAAAGATTATCATTAAGTTATTAACTTTGGTAATGTAGCATTTTATACCACTTTGTTAAAAAAAAAAAAAATATGTTCGTAATAACCATCAGTCACCAATTTCCCAAATTTTAATTATGTTTGTAACCAGTATCCACTTAAAATTAATTGATATTTGATGATTTTTAAAAATACATATTGGAGGTGTTAAACATTTTAATTTTGTGTAATTATAGAATTACTTATACTGTAGTTTGTAAACTCTTTGCAATGCCAATTGTTGTTTACACCTTATCATTTTAATTTATTTTTGTATAAATAGCACTGTTAAATTGACAATGCTCGCAATAAGCGAAACCGGTCCTGACCTTTTAAATAAAGTGAAATAAAGTACAAAAAAATATTGTGTTTTTAATAATCTAAACATTTATTTAAGTTTTACTACTGTAATGGCTTTATTTAATTAATCATAATTGCAATCTCTTAAATGTAAATAATAATGTTGCCACGCTGAATCAGTTTTATTACTTGTTTTAAAAATCAATCCAAAAAGACCAAAGGCACTCCTTTGTATCGCCTTGAACTTCATTACGTAAATGAAATATCGACTGAGCCATAAAACGTGCTATGATTTCATTCGCTTTGATTTGATGCATAAAAACAATTATTTATATATGAATCATTTATACGATATTGCATTAGGAATCAAATAAAAACGCCGGTGTAATAATATTTTTCTCACGCTAATAATCCATAATAAACATCTGCATTGTTAATGTTGATGGATTAGGAAGCTAATAGAGGCAAAAAAAAGCATGCAATTATCATCGTTGTAATATTTCAAAGTTGTTTATATAAATCATTGATTTGTAATATTTTCCAAATAGGGTCGCAGAATATATTCAATCGAACTTTAGGCGGACTTCGATGTTTTAAAACATAGTAATTTTCTGTTTTGGCATCGTATTATATTATAATTAATTTATGATTTCGACTATAGATGTTTGGTGATTTTCCAGCGATCAAAATAATCACCTTTTAAATCAGTAGGCATTTCCATGTTATAACCAGTGGTGTAGCGGTAAATTAATAGGTACCAGGTCGGTCATTGATTTCTTCCTTATTTTTAAATATATGTATATATATATAACCGTCCGAAGTTATTTTAACAATTAAATCAATAAATAAATACGCGTAATTTAAAATTACTAAATACTATTCATAAAATTGAAATTTTATGAACTGTATTTTGAATATATGTATGTACTTGAAAATTAAGTTACAAGTCAAAAATGTGGCAGGGCGGCACCCTGGCTCATTGTCAGGTGCCAGGTCGCCGACCTGGTCCGACCTGGTGGGAGGAGGTGGGGCCGACAAAACAAACTAGACATAGAATAACCCTATCCAAAGACGTTTCATCAATGTTTTAAAATCTAATTTATATCATTTTTTTTGTATCCAAGTCCGCTCTTAATGTAGAGCATATAGCCTCATAATGGAAGTATCTCAACAGAAACTTTTTTACGAAGATTACTAGTAACCCATTTGCTCAACCTCTCTTTTTTAGACAGTAAGGATAGAAAGGATAGAATAACGGCTAGCAGTTGCTAATCGCTCTCGCTACGCTCCGTTATTTTAGAATTGGAAGCGTGAATGGCAATGTTTGAGACTTCACAACTTCAAAATCTTTGAACAGAAATCGATAAAGAGATTGAAAAAAAAATCTGTTCGTACTGATACTGAGCTCTTGAAATCCGTCACGGAAGCCAACGACGTTGATCTCTGTACCACAGATTAATTCATATCTCATCATGATAATATGATTAGTAAAAACTGGTTTTAATATCCTACAATTGACTATAAAATCTTCCTGTGTATAAATTCGCGTAACAATTTTTTCAATGGGTAAAAAAATTGTTAATCTTATATAATAAAAAATAAATGTTGAGTCCTATGGCGCAGTGGTTAGCGTTGAAGGCTTCCGTGCCGGATCTCACAGGTTTGAGTTCCAGTAAAAACAGCATTTTTTTTGATAAATTCCCTCCCAACGAGCAATTTAACAAGAGCGATTAGTTTATCGCCAGTCCTGTTCTAGCCTTATTTTTCTATCCCTGCTACTCTCTTTGGAAAAAGTAAAGCGTGTAAATAACAAACAGTTCTCGTAAAAAAAATATATTCCTTAATTAGGAGGCCATATGCTCCACATTGGGTGCGGACATGGATTAAAAAGAATGTATAATAAAAATCAAAAAACGTTAACTACGTCATGCATATTCATAAACTTTGTTTTTTTTTTTTATTTTCATAAACATACTTGTACATTTGGACAGGTGAAAGAGTGTATGTTACTTACGCCTTTTATCGCTTTTTTAAATTCTTCTATGTTTTAAATGAAAAAAATACCTGCTTAATAAAACTGTTTAACTGTCTACACATGTATATCCATTAAAGAATAAAAAATAATAATAATATACCTTCTCTAGCCTTGCTCCATACAAGCAGTGCTAAGGAAAGGTCAAGGCGGCTAAGAAATAATTCAAGAGACTTCGCTTCCTTACTATTATTCTATTAGATAAAAATGAAAAAAAATCCAAAGTTGGACCAAATACTCTCGTATCTTCGACACGGTTGGTTAACTCTTGCCTTCTTTCTTGGAATGAACTGATTATGTGTTCGAGTTTTTTTTTTACTTCAGCGCAGTGTTTCCCAAATTTTCGACATCTATGAACCCCTTTTATAATTTTCGTACCAGCACCCCTCGTCAAAAAAATCGCACACACTTTAGTTACAACAAAAGTATGTTTATTTATTCTCTTTTTCGTGTATATGTAAACACAATAAAAAAATCAAAAAAAAAATAGTCCATAATAAAACAAATAAAAGTTATATCGTAAACAACATTCATGATAATCAATGAGAAGAATGAAATTGATTATTTTGAGACTATAGAGCAGTGTCTGCCAAACTGTGTGCCGCAAGAAGTCTCAGGTGTGCCGCGGTGGAAGAAACCTTAAAAATGTTAATTATAATGCCTATTCATTTAAATATTCTTCAATGTGAAATAAATTAAACATCTACACGTTCAATCAAATATTTGTCACGTTCATGCATAGTGGTCAACGCGACACATTTTCTTTGTAAAGGTACATTACCTTTTTAAAAGCATTTTTTTGGTGTGCCGCGGTAAAGGTTCTATTCACCAGTGTGCCGCAAAGTAAAAAAGTTTGGCAGACACTGCTATAGAGAATCATAATTTGGGTCCCTGGTTGTTAATTTTATTCTGAGATACAGTTCCACATCCTTAAGTCTGTTCCTTTTTTTGACTTAATGGTTACAAATGGCGACTCGAGTACTACAAGGTTCTATGTAAGTGAAGTTTTTTAGCTATACTGCATAATAGGACCCGACAATTATTGGTATACATTGTTACCTATGTTTCGTGAAAAATTTTCACATAGAACCTAGGTAGCGAAACGCTGAAAAAACAACTTTACATAGTTATGAAGTAAGAAAAGGCTTGATGTATTTCAAGACGTTATCTGTAAAAACATGCAGCTTGCCTCCGTGTACCCCACCAAACGCTTCGCGTACCCCAAGGGGTACGGGTAACACACTTTGGGATACACTGCTTTAGCGGAAAGATAGGTTAAAATAATCACGTTACGGACCTTTATTTATTACTCGAAACAGAATTTTTATTACAGTATTCATCAAATAAAATAAGAACTCGTACATTTGAGACTATAAAATACTAATATAAACTGATAATTTGACCATTGTTACTGAGAGAGAATAAGACATTACAAAAAATCTAGATTTGCGATTTAATGTTACAAAGTATTGTGTCTTTCTTTGTAACAGTGAAAGTTTTTATTTTAATATTGTAGGTACTTGATGTTTATTTTGTTTAATGTAATTTTAGTATAGTAAGTCAAAGAGTGGGGCAAAATAACCATAATTGATTGCATTGGCATTTACTTGGTAAAAGTTCATTTAAATAAGGTGAATCAAAGTATTTTAGTTCGAAAAATATGATTTAATATATGAGAGGCTTGGTATCATAACTTTTCATATTCAAAAATCTTGTTTAGAGAAAATAGCAAAAAAACAACAAGAGCACAATTTTTTGAAACCAATTTTTTTTTTAAATTAATTACCATGAATATTTATCGCAAGTGATATGTAGCACTTTTCTTAGATTCAAAATATAATATTACACAATAAATAGTACTGGTCGCAAATTGATTCTTTCTAATCATGTCATATTATTTATTTAAAAATGTGAGCTTAGACACCGATAGTAATCTTTTGCCAAGGTTTTAACAGTGTTCAAAGTAAATTTTAATGCACAACTATTTGTTGATATATTATGTAGTAATGCATTTAAATTAAAAATATATATCAAACATGAAGATTATTTGTAAGCGTTTCCATATGTCAGATAGGTATTTCGGCTTTCTTCCTAATCAGAACTAAGAACTAGTTTTGATGAGGGCATCAGAACAAGTTCCGAAGAGAGTTTAAACTGAAATATCTATGAACCATATATAAAATAATATTTGGAGAAATAAAATACTTTGATATTTAATTACTTTAAAATAACCGTGTCTAATATATTTGCAATGCTAAAAAAAACATCACAAATAAAAAGTTATTTAAGTGAAGATATAATGTTTTGCCAGTAACTAACTTAATAAGTTATCGTTGAATAATTAAACAAACAGGCAATAAAAATCATTTCAAACTATTTTTACTGGATTGTGTTAGGCTATTTGCATACGTGACTGAATAATAAACATAATGGTCAGTTGATATTGGTCAATTAGATTTCTCAATGTAAAGCATACTTCCTTTTGATGGAGGGGTATGTCAACATATTTTTTTTCTTCGAGAACTGTTTTTATTTCAGTTGCTAAAATTGAGAATAGGGATAAACAGATAAAACAAGGACAAGACAAGTGGTTGATTAATCGCTTTCGCTATACCAATTAAAAAATATTTCGGATGAGAGGAAATTCAAGATGTAACATACATCTTTGCCTTTGGACAAAAATCCATTTATAAATTGAACATCGCTTTTTTATATCTGTCCATACTAGAAATCGAACCCGTGACCTCCGTAGCCGTTGCCAACGACGTTGACCACTTGACCACGCTGGATTTTACTGAAAATTTATTTAACTAAGCAAAACATTTAACCGACAAAAGTTTTGAGTATAAAAGTTTATATGTAATACATTTCTAATCTCTGTTTTCACACATGGCCAATTAGTATCCTATGTTAAAATAAATATATGACAAGCTGTTTAAAATAGTTGATGATATCATGACATAAAGCTTACTAAAAATTTTCCCTCTGTCTGTCAAATAAGCCGGAAAGAAAATATTTCAAAACGTTATATTTTCCTCGTCTCTCATCTGTTGTTGGAAAAATCAAAGCGCACATTTCCGTAAAACAGTTTATTCTTTCCCGCTTTCGGATTTATTAATCCTTAAAAAATATATTTTTCTCATTTAGATTCAAGGAAACACTGAGATAAAATATTAATTTTCAAGTTTACGTAGAGTAATACAGGAAATTGTCAATTAATATGAAATCTCTAATTATTTACTTCAAAGAGTTTTGAGTTATTAAAAGATTGATTGATGTACAAAGTAAAGTTTTTCAATGGTATTAATTCACCAAGACCGTATTAATTTATTATATTATCAGCTTTTAGTATCTATTGGTGTCGATACTGTTTAGTTTCATTTAAATATTGATCAAATATTGTATAATATTTTTAACTAATGTCTGCTTCCGTAAAGCTTTTAGAAATCGAAATTGCTTCTTACCATGCCAGCATGTTTTTTTTCTGAAATAAAAACCAGTTAAATATTATTCTTCCCTGCTAAGTAAAAACACATTGTTTTGAAAATAATGTATTTCTTATATTATTTTAAGGAAATGTTCTTTACTAAATTTAGATCATTTCATTAGTTGAAAAAAACTATCTGAAAAAAAGTGAAGTGATAGATCTATAATATAAAACAGAAAATATATTTGTCTGTCTGTTATAAAAACTTTCAAACGGTAAAAACTAGAAACACAAACTGTGCTATTTTCAAAAATTAATATTATTGTTAATGAGGCTTTATTTTTGTAAGTTTTATATTAAGTAGTCAATCGTTGTATTTTTAACACATTATCTATTTTTTAGTTTAGCTAATGCCAATGCGCCAAATTTTTTAAAGTTGAAAGATCATACGAGAAAAAGACATTCGAGATAATTTGACATTACAAACATCAATTTGAAAAATCTAAATTTGACATTGACCTTACCGGGAATCGAACCCAGATCCACCTGGTCGGTAGATCAAGCTCTAACCAACTAGACCACGGCGGGCGATCATCATAAGCTATTATATATCTCGTGCTAGGCCAGGTAATAATAAAATTATTATAAAACAAATATATGAGGATCTCAATTTCAAACCCTACCTAAAGAACATTTTTGATTTTTTTCAAATTTTGGTGCCAACTTGTTCTCTATTTCAATATCTACACAATCAATAAATTTACGATTTCAAAACCTCTCTAAATACAAAGAAAACGTATATTTAAAAACTTGTTTAGTCTCAAAACCTACTCAAATCCAAAAAGCAAACAGCAGTTTTCGTTTTTGGAGGTAGGTATGTTTTGAAACTAAGGCGCTCATATGATGACGTTTAAAACTTCTGATAGGGTGATAAAATTAGGAATGCATATACTTCACATTGCGAGTGTGCGTAGTTTAAATAAAACCACCGCTGAAACTGTGCGCCACTGGTTATGAGAAGCTACAAAACGTAATAGATCATTCCAATAATCTATATGCACACATGACAGACAGCACGTCGACGTATGCAGCGAGTGTAACGTGCCGGGGGCGTCGCTTTTCCCGGAACGGGCGTCGTTGGTCGGCTCGACCTTCAACTTGGACGCTGCGGCGGCCGACCGAGCGACGGTCAAGGGCCTGACTCCCGGCACGAAATTTTTGGCTCGAATCCACAACACGGATTCGCGGCGGCTCTTTAAATCTAGCACTTCAAAGAATGCGATAGTGTAATTGGCGCGGACCTTTCGTCGAACTCTGTCTGCCATTATGATTAATTTATGAATATTTTTTAAATATTTGTTTACGCTTTTCCTTGAATTTTTAATGTATTCTACCTTTCACAAAAAAAAGTTAAATATATAAATATAAGTATTAAAGATAATTACGCTTAAATTTGAATCGTTCAAATTATGTACATTCACACAGATTTTGTCACTAGCGACCCGGGTTTCGCCTTTCGGTATCTTAATTCCCATGGGCTAATCCATTTCGCCGGCAATGGCTTTAAACTCAATGATACAATTATTTATAATATATAAACACGAAACATTCATTTACTAAGCGTCAGTTCAAGTACATCCGTGCACTTAAACGCCTGAAGATGCCGAAAGGTAAGTTCGTTCTTAAATTGTCAATTTTAGACGAAATAAGATCTATGGAGAGTCGTCGAGCAGAACTGCTCTGGGAGGAAAACATTTTTACCCAACGATCTCTAATCTCCACAACTATGACGAGACACTGCCTGAGAATCGTTTTAGACCCAGAAAAAATATTAATAATGACTACTCATAGTAAGGTTTAAAAAATATATATATTCACCCTGAATCGAACTCTGAATTTTCTGATAGATAAGTGAAACACTTATCTTTAAGCTATGAAGTCAAGTATGATAAAAAAAAACATTGCCAAGAGATGAGAATACTGTTCGAAACCCAAATTAGAAACGATGTCGCGCCAATCGATGCTTATCTTAGAATAACCAATAAGCAAATTTTAAATTGCCTAACATATAATACTTTTACAACGACCATTAGATAATAGCATTTTTTTAAATGTTAAATAAAGCTTAACACCTCCATGCCCATGATGCAATCGTAAATAGTTGAGCCATTAAGTCATTCAATATTTCTTTTAATATTGTCAATAAGTATTTATCATTTTAGGTATTCTAGCATATATAACTTTTTATAATTATTTTTTAGCTTCTAACTGCCCTCATGGCAGGGAACGTGATTTTTTAGGATGGCATGTTACGGGTTAACGAAGAATAGTTTTAAATTAGTTTCGAAGTGTTATCTAAAATAATCATGTTGATAGAAGAATTTTCTTTAAATTGGATTTTAGCACCAATATTCAGGTATACACCATATATGTAAATAAGATTTAAGCCTTAAAATAACCAACTGTTGGATAATGGATTTTCAAATAAAAAAAATAAAACAACCATACCGAGAAATAATGGTCATACACAGCTGTCAACCCATAACACCCTGGTATAATACCATTTCTTAAAACACGGTTGAAGTCTTTTTAATACACTACTGCCTACAGCTAGGACTGCCAACCGTTCGGGATTCACCGGGATTACGTAGGAACTGAATTAGTTGTCCAGAATCCTAGGTATTTAACGTGAAATGTTTTTTTTTTGTGAAAATACATATTTATTTATATATATATATTTCTGTTTTTAGGAAATTTGTCCAGGAATTGTCTGAGAGAAGTTGGCAGTCCTACCTGCATACAGCAAGACCCCCCCTTTGGTTTGATTTAATTAAATAAACATTATTTCTTTGCTAAAATGTATTATTAAATTTATCCAAAATGTGTGTGAAATATCATAATTCGAATATTATTAAGATGCCATCGACAGCCCTATAATCACAGCGGGACAGCCAGACTGACAGAAATTATCCGTTATTAATATATCGACTGTGGAAAGGAAAAAGGACGTAACCCACAGTTTTTTCAAAACAGGTTTTTTTTGATAATCACAATGTATCAAACTTGATACACGTTATATCAAAAGGATGTAAGCTGCCAATGCCAAATTAGTATCTAAATTTAGCTTATAAGTTTGAAAAAGATTACCTTGTAAAAAATTAAATCCATGAAAAAGGACTGAAATAAATATTTTTCCTATACAACTTCTTTATTTAATATTAGATTATGTCAATTAAACACCAGCTAAGAAGTCTCCGTGCACTTCAAGGTTGTGTATAATTCATAATTTGCATATGTCACAAAATCATCAAAACACGATTTTAGCGCCTCCTGTAAAATTTGATATGTGTGGGTTACGTCCTTTTTCCTTTCCACAGTCGATATAGATATTACAACTTGATTACTTATTCTTATAAAGCTAAAAATTCAAGCAATGAACAATTATCATTTTACAAAATTAAGAAGGAAACAATACATGATGTTTAAATGTTACAAAAGAACAGAAAGTTGAACTAAAAAATTGAATAGTTTAATTCAACACGGTCTCTTATAGTACGTATATGTCGTGCAATTGCACATATAAGAATTGAATTAAACAGTATTTTGTGATAGTGAACAAGTATTTAAAACTACAAATAAATAATTCTCTCTGAATATACTCACAACATGCGATCCAGATTTGAAGGAGGCCCTGACATTGGTACAAAATGTACATTTAATAACACGAATTTCTAGTTTTTTCAGATAGTAAATCAAAAAGCGTAAAAAACCCAGCTCGTATATAATTAAAAAACTCGTGTTATGTAAGGTTTATTAATAGTGAAATGTCAACAAGATATATCGTTGCGTAATTTATTGCATAAATTGGCATTAATTTGGCATATTTTTATTAAAAATTATGTTTTTTTCAAATCAAGCGATGGCGTATTGTCAAGTAACATTGAAAAACTAATAATAAAAAAATATTCATTTTTGTATTGATTTTTTATTTTGCATATTTCCGTTGCTTTTTGGACATGTTATACCATACGACATTGTTATGGATATATTTTTACTAAAACACTAAATTTAAACTCAATGTTGGTTCAACTTTATTCCATATATAATTTTACACTTTATAAATAAATCATTTAATCTTATTAATCAAAATTTTAATGACGTGAGTATCGAGGAGTTTTTACTGAGCCGTCGGCCTTTCAATTTCAACTCTCGATTGTAACTGAGTGAAATTCGGAGAGAAGGATGTCGGTTTAGTTGAAAGGTTTAGTGTTACAAGTTGTCATAGATAATTTAACATATCATAGAGGCAGCGGTGGGCTGCCAATACGTTAGCAAAGGGCTCGCTTAATTTCAAAGCAATTCTCGATTTTCTGGGGGTCACTCTTATGCAATTATGTGCAATAATTAAATAGTTTATCGATTGTTAGTTAATACACTTATAATATGCAACAATATGCAATTTACCGTAAACTTATCAATTTAAATGGCTGAAAATGTACTACTGTGTATACTAAATCTGTCGTAGATAATATATAAGTCAGAAATTGCAGTAATATACTAACTTGATCTGAGAATATTGTTTTCTCTTAAATTAACAAGGGGCTCGCCGGCCTTAGAAAAATTTAACAAAGGGCTCGCGAGAGCCCCTTTCGGTAAATTGCATTTTAATCCAATAATTGTTAAATATCACCCAAGTCTTCAGTGATATAAAAAAAATAGAACATTATCTTATTGCATTAAAGTGTTTTGACTTGTTTTTGTTTGTTCCACGTCGCCCCTGGTTAAGAAACGCTGATCTAGAGAACTGAAAGTAGTGAGATCATTTTAATATAATATCAGGATAGGCATTAACCATATATTACCAAATATTTACTAACCGTACATAAATTTTTTTTTGTCCACAAATAATTTAAAAATAATCTCCTGTACTATTTATAAATTGTTGGTTACAATTTTCTGCCTATTACTGATCGATATATTCTACATTGGTAGGAAATGATTAGCAACATATATATTGTTTGGTGGCTGTTTTTTAAATGGCAAACAAAGTTACATGAGAACTTAGTAAATACTATTTAAATAAATAATCAAACCCTATCTTACACTCAATGGATGCTTGTGAAACAATATCAAATGAAAGTTTAGTGAGATTTTATTTTTATTTTACGTTAGTTAGTCACTGTGCAAAAAAAATGATTTTACTTCAATATATCTAGTATAAAACTTTTATTTGCTATGAAACAATTAACTTTTTTAAAAACAGTGCACCCAGCGCCATCTGTATACGATTAACAGATGCAGCAGTACAACATTGCAAATATAGTAATAAGTGTTTACATACTTCAGGTTACTTCACGAAGCCAATAATTTTATAAAATAACTAGACTTTATTCAATCAGACGAATTTTCCGACGTAATTAGAATGATTTTCAATCGCCTATTTAATAAAGCAAACACATAGTTTTGCTTTCTTTCTTTTTAATTGTTGTAATTAATATTTTCTCATATGTGTATATGATATTATTTTTATTCTAAAGAAATGACCATAAAAAAGAAGTTTTAAATAATTATGAAAATATGTATTCTTAATTCTTATTTACGATGCTCCGATATACTTGAAACGTAAAAAGCACATTTTTTACGGTATTTTTTTTCCATGTAAACAAGTTGGCTGTCCATTCTACATATTTTTTTATTCATAAAATATGTATAAATGCTTATTTCACTACGGCCTTCCATGACGTCTTCGCGATAACGAAAACAAAAATTAAATTAATTAATCTTCGAAGTGTTTGACATAAAACTACAATGAAAAACTACATATTATTTTAAAAAAATCATAAATATTATCGAACTGTATTTATGTTATAGATGAAATTTATTACTATCATATTGGTGATGCTTTTCATCATGTAAAAATAGTTGACCACCTTTACGCACTTTTAAAATTTTAAATAAGTTTTTTTCCATTTTGTACAATTTATTTGTAGTAGTACTTCACATGTTTATAAAAAAGATCAGAACCGATTTTGTTCATCGCGAAAATTATCAACTAGTTCAAAAATAATCAGCATTCAAAACCTTAAATGAAGGTCTTTTTGCAAACAAGACTCATTCCAAAATGGTTAAAATATGAAACTTGAATTTGATTTTTAAAAAATATATACATTTCAATAGTATTTTTAGTTTTACATTATTTTGGAATGATATGTTGTATGTTATCAAGCCATGTTTGAGACTGGTTTCTAAAAATACTTTCAAAATTAATTTAAATGTTCCAACAATTTTGGAATGAACCGACATGCAAATAATACCTTCAAATATAAATAACATAGCATATAAAAAAAACAAAGACGTATTAATAAGCATAATTTTGTCAGATAAGACTATCCAAAACACCATGAAGAAAACTGCACACAAATTTTCCCGATCGCGACGTAAACAATACGTTGTAAACGCACCGTCATAATAATAATAATAGCAGTGTGGGAAGAAGTAAGAAACATAAAAGTCTTGCCAGACGTCTTGGCACCTCGGATGACGTCACTACACTTCAACACTACACTACCACTATGACAGCTGTTTGATTTGACAAAAAAAAATGGCTCGCAAAAAATCATGTAACTAACCACTACCTTTGCATCGGCTATTATGTTTTATTTTGCCAGCTACGATCTGTGGATTGATAATAGCTCAGCATGTTTTAAATTATTCATCATTTTTTAATTTTTACAAATTCTGAAAACGATTACTGTTCGATATTTGCAAACGAATTAGTTTTTCAACCATGTTTGCTCTATGTATATTGAAGGTATACAAAAGTGTAACTTTTCAGGAAAGCCAAAAAACGTTATTTATTATTTTGCAACTTTGCAAAGCAGATGCTAATTTAAAACCTAATATTAATATTTTACAATTTATTATATATGTACTGTGTGTTTATATTGCTCATTAGAACCTTTAGGTAATTATCTTGAGAAAAATTACAACAATTCAATTGGTGATTTTAAATGAAAATAGAAAAAGTTGACATAATATTTTTAATAAAAGTGATTATTTATTATTATCTGTCTCATCTTTTTGCTGAACTTCTTATCAATCTCATTCTCATTTTTTTTTTTTAGTTCATTCATTTCACACGCTATTTATCTTAATTCAAACAAATTAATAACCAAACCTTTGACAAAACTAAATTTATTGGTTTTTTTATAAGAAGGGTCCATGAGCATAATAAGTTTGGGAACCATTGGTGTAAATAAACCAGAGTCCTGAAGCGAACATTCGTAAAAAATAAAATAATGATAACTTTGACAAAATACCTGACTTGTGAATAATGTTAATATATTAGCATGAAGTGCTCTTGGCTCCAATGAATACATTAATCTTGCCGAAAACATTCGATACGAACAAAAATAAAAAGCGTCTAAGTCACCTATACTGCCAGTGACAAAAAACTATTCAATGAAAAATTGAATAGTGCAATATTGATCAATGATCACTTAACGAGCTAACCAGACCGCCCAGTAGTTTTACACTTCAGTAAAAACGAAAAAAAAAATAATAGTTTTGGATAGGCGAGCGAAGTTCCTTTGATGTTGTCCCAAGTCCCGAGTGCACGCCACTGAGCACCTGATGTCGTTAATTACCTGCATCACATAAATAACTCGACCGCCAGGGTTGGCAGGACCGGTTGTTTATCGTTATTTTTGTGCATACCCGTTTAAATGAGACGGTTTTGTTTTTATACAATGTTTCTATAACGATGTTAAATTTAATCGTTCAAATTATGTACATTCACACAGATTTTGTCACTAACGACCCGGGTTTCGCCTTTCGGCATCTTCAGGTGGAAAGACACGTGTTCAATCAGGAACAATGGATTAAAAAGTTACATCCAAATACGGATGCCCATAAGCTCTTTTTTCAGGAAATTCTAGAAATAAACAGAACACAATTGAACAGTCTTCCGATTTAAATGAAATATTAAACATGCCTGGGTCGCCGCTTTTATACCCTATATAAATATAATCCTAAAACCTTTTCCGACAAACAAAATAAATATAATTCTTAAAACTAATCATTACTACTTTTCGCCAGCATTAGCTTTAAGCTCAGTGATGCATTTGTTTCTTATATAAACACGAAACATTCATTTGCTAAGCGTCAGTTCAAGTTCATCCGTGCACTTGAACGTCTGAAGATGCCAAAAGGCGAAACCCGGGTCGTTAGTGACAAAATCTGTGTGAATGTATATAATTTGAACGATTTAAATTTAATATTGAAATTCCACCAAGCACTTTCAATCGAAATATTAAATGATGCAGGTTATCAATAAAAGAGATTATTGTCGATACATTTAATGTTTCAAGTATCATTCCATGATGCGTTTTTAATATCATTTCCGACTGCAATATAGATCATAAAATCGACTTAGAATATAGAATCTTCACCTTTTACAAAGTTACAGCCAAATCAATGAAAGATACCAATTAAATTGATTGAAAAAGGAATGTATGAAAGTTTGAGATCCATGATTTAATCATCTGGAGTTGTATTTACAACTCTGCTCGGGATCCAATTTTATTACTTAGTAAAATAAATAATATAACCGGTATAAATGATACTAAGGAGCCCCTGAAAACGATATGTATAGATTGCATCTCATTGTTAGTGTAGCAGAGACAGGTAATGAATGACGTTGCAAAGTTTTCTCAGAATTGAAATCCGAAGTCAGTATTATAATAATTGTTTCTGAGACAATAAATCAATCAGTACATTTTATTGAATTTTATTCGGACGTTTATGACAGGAAGAATGTTTCATGACAAAAATAAAATTTAGTAATATATTTTTGCGAACAAGAATTTTAAATTCTTGCTCGGAAAAAAAATCGAAAATTTCTTTTGATTTATGAAAATGTATTTTTCTATTCAAAAAATTGTGCTTTTCAAGTACGTGTGGATAAATATATATTAAAAAGACTCCTATTAAAATGCTGGCCAATTAAAACAGTGTTAAATAGAAAACTCGATTCACTTAAAATATAATATATGTATAGCCGTATAAATAAAAAAGGAATACATTGTCATCTTCAGAAGTATCTGTAATTCGCCAATTGCATCGCTTCCTTCCATGCCTTGACAGCGTCCTTTCAGATAGTGTCCTACGGTTGTTCAGGACGCAGGAGTCCCATCGGTTGAGTGTTCAAGCTCTCTGGAAGTATTTGCAGTTCGTGAACCAGCCCATCCTTAAGTTATTATAAAGCCGCTGACGTATAAGGGCACTGCCTGGTCTTCTCGATTTTATGATATAATATAGTATACATTTACCTACATCACAAGATAAATAAGTATGCTGTAGGTGTTTAAATAGTTAAAAAATAAAATACATTTCTTAACGAATAAGGTGTTCTCTGTCGATACTTGGTGGAAAGACATTGTATTCAATATATAAAACACTCTCTTTTACTGATTCCATGTTGTCAGGACGAGCATTTTCAACTGATCAAATCAGCAAATGCTCGTTTTGAGCGAAACCAGTCCGAATCATATTTAATAAATTTGGAATGAGTACGAAAGAGTGTTTTATTATTTGAATATGATGTCTTTCTGCTAAGTATTGACAGTGACTACCTTAAAAATGATTTTAACTATTTGTTAAGAAATGTTGTATATTTTAATTTTTAATGACATATTTAAGCACCACGAGTAGACTTTTATTAACCTTGTGATATAGGCAAATGTGTACATTAGAATATTATATTAACTTGTTTTATTTCTTTGAAATAATATCATTGCTTTGAAATATACCTGATTTGATTTTCATCTGATATAGAAGCATTATTGTTCATTCTAAAAATTAAAGAAAAAATATAGGCTATAGTTTTTTCAAAATACTTCGATTGTTTTTTATAGTAAATCTTGCTGTACAAATATTTTTGTTAAAGATGACTGCCTTAAGTATTTTCGTTTAATTCTTATATCCGAATGTTATTTTCCACGTACGTTATTATGGGAAGATGTCCATCTATTTATAAAATTATTTCTACTTATAAAAGGTCATTATATTACTGCAGTGTGTAATGAAATTTCGAGAAGATTCCTGATTTGTTGTGACAGTTTCCGACAGTGCATTGGCTTCGGTTGCATACGAAAATGCATTCATGTTGCAGATGAAAGAGAATTTCGCGGAAAAGTTGACAAAAACGTATTCACCTTGCGAGAGCATCAAGATAATACGACAAAACTAAAGACTTCTGCTTGTTAAACATGCTACCATCGACTCACTTTCAAAATATTTCAAATTAATGTCGATTGTACTCTTGAGTAAGAAAAGTTATAAAACAAACATATACATAGTTATTTAACGCAGTTTAAACGCTAAAATTAATTTTTAATATTTTTTAGCTATGAGCTTAATAATTTATTAATAATATTGTCATGTTTTACTTGCAATTACAACTAAACAATATTAATTAACTCTTAGACATAAATATGTTTCTTAGATATTTTCTGATTGAAGTTTTACTTTGATTGATTTTTTAATTGAGGAGGCTAGAAGCAAAGGATTATCTTGATTTTTTTTATTATTAAACGGATGCAAAATCATATAATTAAAAAATGTTCAGCTTGTCAGCTGACACTTCGATAACAATTCATTTTTCATTCCATAGGGCATAGAAAATCGTTTTAGAAAAAAATCAGGTTTCTTCACTTTAAGCGTTTCGTCAAATATAAAAAGTCAGGTGACCAATTGTTTTCTCAGTGCTTTTGACGAATTCATTGTGAATCACAATATTCTTATGTAAAAAGCACACATAAATAAATTAAATTAATAATTAATGCTTTTTTTTCAGTTTTTTACGTTTATTTTTCAGAATAGCTTACGTGATAGAGTGCTGTCTTTGCTTTTAAACTCTTCAATCGCAAGTGAGTAGTAAATATTTTTAAAATTAAAAAAAAAACAATTATACATATTTCAGTTTCATACATTTGTTATTTGTATTATTTTATCCTACGGCATTTTATACAAATAAATATGTATGGATTTATATTTTTCTCTGTTGGTTTTAGCCCGCGATGATTGAAACCAATTCTGATAAATGAGTTGAGTTAAATAAAAAATAAACGAGTCTTAATAGAAAATAACTTTTATTGGGTTAACTAAATTAGGTGGCCATATGCTCCACATTGGTAGCGGACATGGATAGAAATATAAATAAATTTACATTTGTAATTAATTTCATATAACTCCCCAAGGTGACGCTAAAGGTTTGACTTGGTGACGTGTTGAGTCACCCGAATCAGCGGCGTCTGTTTTAAATTATGATGAATTGATTAAAAATTTGCCTTTGAATGCATGTCACAAGTTTTGGACTCATCGCTCTTTGGTGGTCACGTCTTTCATTTTATAAATTGTTTTGTAAACCAGCAACATCCATTTGATTTTTGCCGATTTATGAAACAAAATAACGATATTACTGAATAACTCTGAATAAAACTATCATTTATTAGTTATAGGGTAAAAATAGCAAAGTATTATGTTCTAGAGTTTAAAAAAAATCTCAGATTGCTTATCGTTCTTCGAAACACTAGTCATATTTAATTAGTGTAACATTATAATTGTACATTGAATTAGGATGTTAGAGCGGATAACATGATGCATTGTGTATATCTTCGGAGCCAGTATAAATAGCTGAGAAAAATTTAAATTTAATTATAGTTCTGACGATGGCGAAAGCCGAAATAGATATCAACTAATACATAAATATAAAAAAAAACTGTAGAACTAAATACGTTGCTATTTTTACCCTATTATAATGGAGTTCTACCAAGTAAATGCCAAGTCAATCAACCATTTATCAGGCTTAAGTTAGTTTACTAAATAAATTAGAATGATAAGTTTATTGTTAAAGAATAGTAAAAGAGGAAGTATCGATCGCTGAGGGAAAACAAAAATATTTCTGCTTGACGAATTTTTTTTTTACTTATATTTCTAATAATAATTTAACCTAAAAATACTCTCAGACGATACAATCGGATGAAAACTATAAAAACGTCAAATACTTCGATGCTTACTTCAAGATTTTTTAAAGATTTAATTGATAAGCATTGGCGGATTAATCGCATGAGAAGCCTTGGGCGCAATAAAATTTGGAGGACCTGTTTATTCGATAACATTAGAACGTCAAGATATTTTAAATAAAATAATAAATACGAACAAAAAGTATTTGGGTATTATGATATAAGCCATTTTTAGGCCCCAATTGAGCACCTAATTCGCTTATAGGGTACTCCTCTACTGTTGATAAGTATTCATTCCTTCCAAAAATAACGTTAGGAATTATTTTATTGAACTAGTATCTGTAGCTACAAGAATTTTTGGTCAAAATAGTGTAGATTCTCTAATTCTTGTTCTGTTTCTTACATTGAACATTGACCAATAAATACTGTGAACTGACTATTTTAAATTTGTATTCAATATTGACTATAAAAATTAATTTAAATCAAATACTTGGTATTCTAATAGAATATAAGCAATATTTTGATGAATATGTGTAGTGCTATAGTATAGAGTCAATAAAGGTTTTAAAAATATCGAATTCGAGTGTATATTAGGCAAAATTATTTTTCTCAAAAACACGCAGTATCTCTGGGACATATTAATGATTTATTTGCGCGGTATTTAAGCGGTTAAGTATCATTTCCTTTCTATATTTAATAATAAGCAACGTAGTTGGTTATTTTTACATTTATATCGTAGATTGCAATTTATACGCTTGAATAATTTTGTTCGATAAATGCATTCATTTCTAATAGAAACAGTTAAGACCAAGGTTAGTGCAAGAGATCTATATTATTGAATTAAAAAGTACCGCTCGACGAAAGGTAATCATTAATTAACCAGGAAATGGAGTGTTGCATTATTTAAATTACAAATAAATTACATAGATAATTTCAAATTGCCAAACATTTATTAACTTTTAATCTTTTTGTTTTCGTGCTCGTTTTTAATGTAATGATAACGATTATGTAAAGGAAAACGGATGTAACCCACAGTTTTTTCACAACAGCTTTTTTTCGATTATCACAATGTATCTAATTTGATACACGTTTTGTCAAAAGGATGTAAGCTGCGAATGCCGAATTAGTAACAAAGTTAAGCTTTTAAGTTTGAAAAAAGATGATCTTGTGAAAATTCAATCCAAGAAAAAAGTCTGAAAAAACGGTTTATCCTAGATAATTTATTAAATTAATATTAGATTATGTAAATTAAACACAGTTTAGAAGTCATCGTGCACCTCAAGGTTGTGTATACTTCATAATTTGCATATGGCCCAAAATCATCGAAACACGTTTATTTTGACTCCTGTAAAATTTTCTATGTGTGTGTTACGTCCTTTTTTCTTTCCACAGTCGATATCAATGATGGCTATATCGCCTGATGTGTACGCAAATTGAGTTTGTTTACTTAATAAATCAATTTGATTCAAATCAATAGACCAATGGGTTTTCTATTTTGGTGTATAATTTTTGTATTCAAAACTCAAACTCTAATAGTTGGATTTCATAAATCATGTTTTCAAGATCGACATTCTGTTTGAAAATGAAATTTCACAACTTTTCCGTTTAAAATAAAAATGACGAATAGTGTGTTCAAAAATAGCTACCGCCACGTTCTGCCTCTGGCACCAGCCCGCTGCTGTTTTGAGTTAATACCCAACCGTGTCTAATTGACGTTCGCATATTTTGGCAGGGACGGCGGCGAGTTCTGCGAATTGACAAAGCACGAATTTAGTTTGTTTCAGTCTCAAAACAGTTCAAAATTTGTCGTTTTGCTCAACGAAAATACTGCTGAAGCTCCCGAAGCATCTAGTGATACAATTTTGTATTCAATGTCACCTGAGTGATACAAAACTTTGGTATAAAAAATCTATTAATTTTAAATAAAAAAAGGTCATTTCAATAGAAAATGTCACTAAATATTTGTAAGTAATTTTTCACCGATATCCACAGTTTATAATGTATTCGTACATAGTTTTGAGTGATATTAATCATTAACGTCAACTATAAATTCTGATTGACATTTCTGGAGTTTCTAAAGCTAAAACACAAGCAGACAGCTTTGGATTAACATGCTGATGACTGCTGTCACCGTTGATAACACGTTTGGTACTGGCGAATTTTGAATAACGTTTCGTAAATCCTTTTTCGTTTCGTTTCGTTATCAAATGTTTAAGTAAGCTTAAAGTATAATGGTAATACAACATGTTTGAGAACATACTAGAGATTCTGAAGTTTCGGGGTTTTCAAAGTCTCGGGACTAGAGACGTGATAAAGTCAAAGTCCCGGGACTTCCCGGGATTCTAAACTTTTATTTCCCCTTCCATAAAATTATTATTTTATTAAAATTAAATATTTGTATGTACTATGTTTGTTAGTATTACATAAACTCGGCGCATTTTGAAAGTACGCACTAGTGAGAATCGCGTTTTTTAAATAGAATGTTTAATAATTCTTATTTTTCTTATGTAATGGAGTCGCCTGTGTGGTCGAGTGGTCAACGCTGTTGGCTTCGGCTACGGAGGGCCCGGGTTCAAATCCCGGTACGAACAGTTTTATAAATTGATTTTTCGATCGATTTATGAATTTCTCTTCAAAGGCATGGATGTATGTGATGTCTTTAATTTCCCCCTCTCACCCATCCTGTCCTATGAACGGGGAGTATCGAGAGCGATTAGCTTACCACTAATCCTGTCCTAGCCCTATCCTTCTATCCCTACTCTCTTTGGGAAATGAGAGGTTGAGCAACTGAGTAACAAGCAGTTCTCGTAGAAAACACTTCTGTTGAGATAAACTCCATTAGGAGTCCATATGCTCCACACTGGAAGCGGACATGGTTAGAATGGATATTTGTATTTGTAAAGGATGATAACGGTTACATGTATTGAAAAAAATATGTAATATAATAAATCTTATACCTGCTTTCATTCAATAAACATCATTTTGAGGGTTTCTTAACCACAAGAATTGTTTTTTTTAAATTAAAAATTACAATTTATTGGCAAATTTTAAATCACAGTTACGATTCAAGACAGCAAAAACCCGACAAGTCCCGGGACTTTTGTCCCGGTACGTCTCGACACAGAATCCCTAGTACATACTATAATTACTATTAGACGTTATAACAAAAGGGATAAAATAGGCACGTATCATATACCCAGTGTTGCTTACGACTGATTTAAACTATAACAAAACTACATCGATTTGTCAACGTAAAGATTGCTGCGATATTTTGTCGTTGATTAAGCTTTCCTTTTAATGCTGCCATTATGGAACGACAAAATAAATAAATCTCGAATTATATTCATATAAAATTCCACTTAATATAAAGATTAATCTCTCTTGCAGTACGGACTCTGCGATTTGTAAAATTTTTGACAAAGTTCTATTACTAACGTTTACATTATTCTCTATGATTGCTTGCATACTACTTATTTTAATTTTTTATTTAATTACTAGACGGTTCCCGGCAAGCGTTGCAATGCCACTCAAAGAAAGAAAATGTTTGTGTTTTAATTGTGTTTATTGAAGGGCATGATTTCTTTTTCTGTCTGTTTGACGTTTGCTGCCGATTTTCTATGGTACGATACACGCACCACTTACTGTAAGTTAATTGTACTATAACCTTCGCGCAAGTGCAAGCATACATTGTCAAAATGAACTGTGGACATACAAACGCCTCCCTTTGCAATAGTCCACGCCTCCCCAGGGAGGCGCACCTCCCAGGTTAGAAATCGCTCCTATAGACTATATTGTTATAAAGTGTATTAAGAAAACATTGAAAGTCAAAGTTTAATATATAACTTATATAAAAGAGAAAGTTTGTCAATCATTATGTAATTTTATAATCAGTAAAATATTTATTTTTTAATATGAGTGAAAAATCCAATAAATAAATTTGAACTAAGAATTTTTAATGGAGTGTCTTGACAGATAATGTTATACGAGAACTGATTGTACTGCCGCTAAGCCCTCGTTTTAGTGAGCAGACAAGACAGCGGAACAAATACACCATCCATCTATACATGTGTTTAAAATATACAAAAATATAATATATAAAATAACTTAGATTATTCCACGTATTGAGCTACAAACTGTGACACGTGTTTCGCCTCTTTGGACAGACTACTTTCACAAATTCTTGCTTAAGTACGAATGTTCTTTCGTACTTAAGCATCGTACTATTTTCAAGCATTTGTGAAATTAGTCTGTCCGAAGATGCCTTTGAAAGAGGCGAAACACGTGTCACAGTTTGTAGCACAATACATAGAATAATCTAAGTTATTACATATTTTTAAATTTAAATGAACTTCCACAAAGTTACCGCCGAATCCGTCGAGAGTATTAAAATATACATGTTCATCCAGTTGTATATTATTGAAAGTAATGCAGATAAACTCCCACAAGGGCAATATAGTGCTCTGCGATTCTCCAAATGTGGTGCGCAGCTAAATCCACGAAAAATGTGCAACCCCCTTTGCAATAAATTGGCGAATAATACTCGGCGGGCTTCGTGCGGGGTGCATTTACGAGGCTCGCTTTCTATCCCCGCAGCTTCGTTTGCTCTTTTTACTTCCCTAGACAGAAGTTTTACTAAGGTCGTTTTTTATGGAAATGGTGATTCTCAAAATTGCATTAGCTAAACTACTGAAAAATATTATTCTTACTCTGATATAAGCGTATAGATTTACTGTTAGATATAAATAATTATCATTAAAATATATTTTAATAATATTTGTCACTGCGGCTTATGATTTTTTTTTTTGGATATCAAATTTATTGAGCTTCAAGTACAAGGACGCGCCAGCTTCAAGGTTCTTACAGTCTCCTTCATAGATAAAGATTTTTAAAAATTTTAAATTGAATCCCCTTACCGTCGTTCTAAGACGGAAGGGCGCGATCACTACAGATATAATAAGTTCACGGGAACTACATAAGCATTATTTTGAAAATCACATTAAATATGCTTACTACATACTATATCTCTCCATACTACATATACACACACATGCGCATACATACATACACACATACAGTACACAAAACAAATAAAAATAAAGAGAGTCATTTTTGTGATGCTCAGTTCGTTCTAAAATTGACAATTTTAGACGACATAAGATCTATGGAGGGTCGTCGAGCAGAACTGCTCTGGGTCTAAAACGATTCTCAGGCAGTGTCTCGTCGTAGTTGTGGAGATTAGAGATCGTTGGGTTAAAATGTTTTCCTACCTCGCTGTGAATCTTTTGAGATATTTCACGAACAAACTCGCGGATGGTATTTATTTTCAAGTCTCTGTGAAGCAGCGAGCTACGCACGTACCACGGGGCATTACATATATGTCTCAGTGATTTATTTTGGAAAATCTGGAGAGTCTTCATATCTTTACTGCAGTTTATGATATATGTTACAACTGCTACAAGATGCCGAGAATTTTTTTTTTTTTTATAAACAAATGACTTTAACTCAGCTCATCTGATTGCCGGGATGGAGTTACCACTATATTACAGGAGTACAAATTATTAATTAATAATACAACGTATGTGGTAAATTTCAATTAAAGAAAAAGACATTTTTACTAGGGTCTCCAATCCCTGGATCCCGAAAACCTGGGATCCCGTCTTATTCTGTGATCTCGCCACGAGCAAAACCGGTCGTGATCTTGGTAAATAAAAGTGGAAATAAGTACAAAGGAATATTGTGTTTTTCTTAATCAATAGCATCCATGTCTTCGAACAAAAAGCTAATGTAAAAATAATGTTTGTATTACACTAAGTACCGCGCCTTTGTGGCCGAGTGGTCAGCATTGTTGGCTTCGGTTACGGAGGGCACGGGTTCAAATCCCGGTACGGACAGTTTTATAAATTGATTTTTAAATCGATTTATGAATTTCTGTTCGAAGGCATGGATGTATGTGATGTCTTGAATTCCCCTCTCCCAACCATCCTATCCTATGAACTGGGCGTATCGAGAGCGATTAGTTAATCACTAGTCCTGTCCTCAGCCCTTTCCTTCTATTTCTACTCTCTTTGGAAAAAGAGAGGTTGAGCAACTGAGTAACAAGCAGTTCTCTTAGAAACACTTCTGTTGAGATAAACTCCATTAAGAGTCCATATGCTCCATATTGGGAGCGGACATGGTTAAAAAAAAAAAACTGCGCTGTGGACTCGACAAAGTGGGTATATTTGGTATTCAGCGATAAAATCATAAATAAGCACACTTTCCGTATTGTTTTTTGGATAGTTGCAGATTACTTTTTTTTCATGATTCAAATAGGAAATTTAATAAGACTCAATGTTATCTAATTATACCCGAGAGGCAAACGAACGCTAGCGTTACGTGTATTCTCGCAACAAATTATGTCTAGTGGAAGGTTCTCAGGCTGAAACCAGTCATTATGTTTTCGTATAGCACGGCCGGGTGACGTTAGTTATCTCATGACACGATAGGAAACATGAAATTATTTTATTGTTTAGTGATAATGCTCCCGTTGGTATTCCTAGAAGTGCTGTTAAACTGTTTATATCAGTGGTCGGCAACCTACTACCCGCGGGTAATGGAATTACCCACTTTTGAGTTACCCGACAAGATATTATGATAATATTTTTTTTATCAATTTACTTATTTAATGAGACCAAGGAAGGTTGTTTTGTATTGACACATATATATCATGCAATATATATGTATAATATATATCTTATTTTCTAAACATTTTTTTTTAGGAATAAAAGTTAAAAAAATATTTTTAACTTTTACCCACTACCCAAATTTATTTTTGTAAAAAATATCTTTTACCTAGTTTCTCAAAAGGTTGACGACCATTGGTTTATATGGTGTTGCCAAATGCTGAAAGAATAGGTTGGAAAAATAAGATAGCAATATTAAAATGATTCAAAATTATTGATTGAATTGGCATTTACTTAGTAGAACTCCAATATGTTAACGTTAAAATAGCAACGTATTTATTTCACAGTTTAACAGTTTTTATTATATTAGTCAATAGCTATTACAGCTTTCGCTATCGTCAGGACTATGTTTAAACTTACATTTTGCTCAGCAACTGGCTCCGGAGAGATACACAGTTAAATATGACTATAGTGTTTCGAAGAACGATAAGCAATTTGGAATTTTTCAAGGTGAATAATGATAAATTAAACTGATATTTATTATTAAGTACATTAAGGGTTTCATTTTGTTTCTCTTCGGAGCCAATATATATAGCTGAGCCAAATGTAAGTTTAAACATAGTTCTGACGTTGGCGAAAGCCGAAATAGCTATGAACTAATATTATAAAAACTGTGTAATATAAATTACATTTTTAAAAGTACTCTTTTGTACGAATTTCACACTTATTTAATTTGTGCCCATTAGAGGTCAATTGAGACAAGTCGTATTTTAGAAAAAAAGTTGGATGCATTTGAATTGGCATTTACTTGGTAGAACTCAATTATAATACGGTAAAAAAACATCAAAGTATTTTGTTTGACATTTTTTTTTTAAATCAGTTTATTGCTATTTCAGCTCATGCCATCGTCAGAGCTATGTTTAGACCTGCATTTACTCAGCTATATATACTGGCTTACAAGAATTAACAATACAACAAATCCTTTTTAAACGAGATTTATTTTCGCGCAATTTTTATTTAACTAGATTTTTTTTCGAGGCACCGTAACGTTTTATCATACATTTTTATACTTTTTTTCGCGGATTTGGAACTGATTTATCGAATTATATAAAAATGAGGATTTTTTACGCGCTACTTTCTGGAACCGATGTATCGCGTAAAAAAGGGTTAGGTGTACGTCTTGTTATTTATTCAAAGAAATATCTCTTCTAAGCCAGTATATATTGATGATTAAATGCAGTTACATGCATTATCGTATACTACATTAAACGCAGCCACGGTTTCAAACATTTTTTTTTATATCATTGTTATTATCAAAAATAAATATTTATATTCATTTTTTTTAAATAACTTGCACTACCTGTCATTTTCATATACACACTTGTGTCACCGTACACAGCACGGCAATTGGATTTTTTTTATTTTCATTTTATATATTAACATCTGATAATCTTTTTACATAGTTTGTTTTCACGCTCGCATAAGACCAAATAATTTAATTTATGTTTAAATAAAAAAAAATTGGGAACCAGTAAAGTGGGTGAAGTACGACCAAAATTGTTAAATATATTTCAATAAAATATGTATTCTGGAAACACTGTAATTTTGCTTAATTTGTTCATACTTTTTTGTCTAGCCTGTTTTGAATGAACACGCCAAGTGTTTGGGGAATTTAGCGTTATTTATAAATATTATTATGTCTTAGTTTTAGTATAGGGAAACGCCTAAAAATTGTGAAAAAATATATAAAAATTATGGCGTATGAAGCGCTTATAAGTAAAAGACAATAATATAAGTTAACATTTTTTTCAAAATCTATCAAAATTACGTACTTATAGGTTATACAATTTTTTATTTTATAACTTGTAAAACCCAACAAGAATTTTTTTACACGGTCACGGAGATTACCTGCAGAAATCTATAAATTCAATATTTCGATGGATTCGGTGATTACTTTGTGAAAGTTTATTTTAATATAAAATAACTTAGATCAATATATCATGTCGCCTGTGTGGTCAACATCGTTGGCTACCGCTACGGAGGGCACGGGTTCGAATCCCGGTACGGGCAGTTTTATAAAAATTGATTTTTCAATCGATTTATGAATTTCAGTTCAAAGGCATGGATGTATGTGATGTCTTGAAATCCCCCCTCCCACCCATCCTATCCTATTAACGGGGCGTATAGAGAGCGATTAGCTAACCACTAGTCCTGTCCTTGCCCTTTCCTTCTATTCCTACTCTCTTTGGAAAAAGAGAGGTTGAGCAACTGAGTAACAAGCAGTTCTCGTAGAAACATTTCTGTTGAGATAAACTCCATTAGGAGTCCATATGCTCCATATTGGGAGCGGACATGGAAAAAAAAATATCAGAATATAGATAGATATAATATATAAGAATATTAAAATTAAAACCATTCGTACTTAAACAAGCATTTTTGAAAGTAAAAATTGTCTGAGGATGAGTCTGAAAAAGGCGAAACACGTGTCACAGATTGTAGCACAACGTGGAATAATCTAAGTTATTTATTATTGTATACTATAAATTTAATGTTGATTTAAACAATTCCATTGCATTTATATTGATTGTAATAAGCGTTAAATGGGCTTAAAAATATGCATATTGTATTTTTATTTCTATTATATTTCTATTTTTTGATTATACATTATGATAGAAATATTGCGCTATCGGCATAACTAAAAATTTAGGAATGTACGACAATCCTGTTCATTATTATCATTGCAAAGTGGACACATTTGGTTTTGATTTTAGATGATTTAAATGCTCAGGCTATTGTCAGATATATAGAATAAAAATATTTAATGAAATATTGATTATTAACGCACATCGTTGAGGAAGAAAAGAAACGCCAAAAGAAGGATAAAATGACCATCAAAAATTTTTCAATACTAAAAAGTAGAATAAATTATAATTTTGTAATAACGGTTAAAATTTACAGTAAATTGTGAAAATGGCTAAAATGTAATGCTGAGCTCAAACACACATAAATGATTTGCGTAAAAAACAATACGAATTCTCCGGATAAAAATGATCAAAATAATTCTTTCGCGATAAATTATTACATGAATCACAAATCGTTAAAATTCAATTGAAAAATCCAATGTGTCATTGGCACACAACCAGAGAGAGCCAAGTGAATATTTAATTAAGCACGCTGACTTGAATTCAATAAATTGTAAATTTAATATATTTGTTTTTAAATATGTGTACATTTTTTTTGTAGCATTGTTGAAGCTTTGTCATTTTTGCAGTAATATGACTTCTTCACTATATAAAAAATTTACAAGAAAGCAATTTTGATTTTTGGAGGTCTCTGATAAAAACCTATATATTTAGAACCTAGGAATAATCTTAAAATTAATGAAAATTATAATAGCTTGGTATAGAAATCATTTCACCTAAAGCATGATCCCAAAAAAACATTTGTAATTAAACACATAAGTTTTTAAACAAAATATTACTGCATTTAAGTTACTCAACTTTTGCAAAGTTGTTTTTATTGTTATAGGTGGCTAAAATAGTTTTTAACAGACAGTTATTCATTTTATTTTTAATTTTTTTACCATGTCCGCTCCCAATGTGGAGCATATGGACTCCTAAAGGAGTTTATCTCAACATTGTTACTCAGTTACTCAACCTCTTTTTTTTAGAAGAGAGTAGGAATATAAAGATAGGGCTACGACAAGACTAGTGGTTAGCTAATCGCTCTCGATATGCCCCGTTCATGGGATAGGATTGGTGGGAGGGGGGTATTCCAGACATCACATACATCCATGCCTTCGATTAGTAATTGATAAATCGATTGAAAAATCAATTTATAAAACTGTCCGTACTGGTATTCGAACCCGCGACCTCCGTAACCGAAGCGAACGACGTTGAACACTCGACCACACAGGTGGCAATATTGTTATATGTGGCTAAAATAGTTTTTAACAGATAGTTATTCATTTTTGGTATATATTTTTTTTTCTGTTGGCACTCAAATTGGTGTGTTAAGATCGTGATCTTGACAGTTTCCTCCACATATTGTCTAGAAATTATAGCTATTTAAAATTATTAATAATTAGCTTATTTTATTTTATATTCTGCAATTTATTAATGCTCCCAAATCATAAGGAATTTCTGCTCAAGACATCTCTAACACTTTTTTTTACCCCGAATTACGCTGTTGAGTAAAGAGTATGAAACCACCGCGAGTGATAGCGGGTACAACGTTTAGTACATTAGAGAATTAAAAAAAATACATTAATACATTTTTCTCTTTTACTTAAATATCAGATATTTTTGAATCAATTTTTAAATGCGTAATATATAAATGCCGCCTGTGTGGTCGAGTGATCAACATCGTTGGCTACCAATACGGAGGTCACGGGTTCGAATCCCAGTAGGGCAGTTTTATAAATTGATTTTTCAATTGATTTATGAATTCCTGTTCAAAGGCATGGATGTATGTGATGTCTTGAATTCCTTCTTCCCACCCATTCTATCCTATGAACGGGGCGTATCGAGAGCGATTAGCTAACCACTAGTCCTGTCCTAGCTCTTTCTTTCAATTCCTACTCTCTTTGGAAAAAGAGAGGTTGAGCAACTGAGTAACAAGGAGTTCTCGTAGAAACACTTCTGTTGAAATAAACTCCATTAGGAGTCCATATGCTTCACATTGGGAGCGGACATAGTAATATATATATATATTATTTGTATATTTTTTTAAATTGCTCCCCGCTTTCTCTCAACTCAACCCGATTCTGAAGATTAGATATAAATATAGATTTTAACTAACAACGCATCTTTAACCAACTCTATCCCATTATCCTTACGGTCTTTAAAGAGACATTTTAAGTATGGCTTGTAGCCTGTTTTGTTAAGCATGTTATTTTACTTACTAATCAAAACTATTAGTTTTTCACCGTCAATCTTTAGTAGAAGAAACGCCATAAAAAATCTTTTTGTTCTCATTTTTAACATTTTTTGATTGAGGACATTTCTGGAGATGCTTGCAATAAACGAAATCGGTCCTGATTTTAATAAATAAGTATAGTTTTATTTTTAAGTTCTGTTGAAAATAAGATGTCTAAATGCAAAAAAAAAAGTGATTGTAGTTTTTAAAAAATCAAGCATGATGCTTTTTCTGCCATTATGAAAAAACTTCCAATCGTATCTATCAGTCATAGAGTTTCAAACATTCTTTAAATAATAATTTGCTGACATGCGAGGTACGATTGGAACAGTGGCAAAAATTCTGTCCGGAATTTCTCAATGTAAATGATAAAACTTTATTTATTTCCAAAGTATACATGGAAGAAAATAAATTTTATTACCAAAACTAAATATAAACCATTTATGAAATAATAAAAAATGATGTATTTGTTATTCCACTGGCTATGAGAAGAGTTTTGGATATTTAAGAAGCATCTACCGACTAACTCTATTGTACATTTTTTTTTAAAGATTATGGGCAAATCGGCAAATTACTATGGGGTTTTGTGATTTTCAAATTCCTCGGTGGGCTAAAAAAAAAAAAAAGAATTCTTGGGCTTTTGGATTCGAGCTGAACCGAAAACCGTTAAAAACCGTTATTTTTCCCGAAATGAAAACCGGAACGGAAAAAATAGTGACTCGAAGCCCTAGTTTTGATAATGGGAAAAAATCATCAAAATTTAACGAAAGAGGTAACTGATGGATATACATATTTATTGATTCCACTGTATACTTTATAAAGTTGCATCCATAATAATGCTCGAATTCACTCAAAGTTCCTTTTCATAACTTTGCCGTGCATCACACTAAGCTTTCAATATATGTACGATAAATAATTCACATATCTAGGCTGAAAGACTGAAAAGATGCTTTTTTTTAAATAAAACATTTAATTAATATCAGATAAAGTCAATTCAAAACCAGTTTATCAGTCTACTTGCACTAAAAAATTGTGTATTTTGCATAATTTGCCTTTGGCCTAAAATCCTCAAAAAACGTTTTTTGTTTCTCATGTAATATTTGTTATCTGTGGGTTATGTCCTTTTTTCTTTCCGTAGTCGATATGCTAACTGAATATTTTTATTTTTGTGCGATTTATCTCTGGCATATTCCCGACACGCCAAGCGAGTACTGAAAAAAAATGTTGTGTGAAATTCTATACGTTTATAAAAGCTGTTGATTTTTTTCCTTCCTAAGTTCTTTACGACACAAGATATTTAAAAATGCAATAAGCGTATTTTGCATTACGTACGTGGCTCGCCCTGCCTATTTCTGGAAACTGGCTCAAATTAATGCACGGCGACATGCAATTGTCGAATTTGCGGGTAGCGTGCTACGGATCAATATCGTATGTCACTTTTATAGGAGCAGAAAACTTGTTTTGTTCCTGTATATTTAAATGCGGACTACAATACAGGGTTGTTGTGAATGCATTGATAACTAATCCCCTATGCCAATACACCGAGAGCTCGTAACTGTTTTTTTTTGAAAATAAGTAATAATGAATTACCAATTTGAAAAGTGTATTTTTTACATATTCGTTGGAAAACATATTTTGCAATTATCCTTAAAAAAAATCATTAAAAATACCGCACACCAAAACAGTCATGTGAATTTTCATCTTATGTCTTGGAGGAATCCATTATAGCCATCCGTGATAGCCATATGCTCCGAATAGGGAGCGGACGTGAAAAAAAATAACTATGACCACTGCCCGGTGTGGAGCATATGGACTATATTAAGAGTATGTATATCAAAAACTGTCTGTCTCACAGTTTCTTAACCGTTCTTCATGGAAAACAGTAGGCATATAAGAAAAGACTATGACAGGTTTTGTCTTTTTTTTCCTTTTTCCGTTTTTCCTTGACCATATTCGCTCTCTGTGTGGGGCATATGTCGACCACGCGGCTCTTCTATCTTTCCCTGTCTCCCACCAATTACTATGTTTTCTGCCATGACATGCCAGCATCCTTCAGTTCCGCAGAGTACATCCCATGGATAGTAATACCGGTGGGCAGAAGAGAAAGGCAGGATCAAGGCTTCCAGAGGCACCCGCAGCCAACCTAATTACTTAAAACTTTTATTAATATATCCGGAAATTGAATCAAAAAATAGTCTACAAATACAAAAACTAATAAATAAGGACAAATATTTCGTTTAAAAGTATTTTTGTGAAAAGTATTATAATATAATAGTTACACCGTGTAATCTTAGTCATTCAAATCATTTATATATCAAAAAAATAAACAAAAACAATGAAGCCAAAAATAAAAATTGATATTATTTATTGTTTCATATTTTATTGTCGTTTTAGGCAGGCTGTAGAGAAGGCGTTGCAGGTTGCAAGGCTCTAGTGGATTGATAAATTCGGTTTGTCGGAACATAAAAACTTTATAGTGAGTATCCTCTATTGTATGATACCTATGATATTTCAATCGCCAAAGGAAGATAAGACGTAAATATTTTATTTATAAATTGCATGCCTAAGATAGGCCATTTTCAATTTTATTGCATGATGGTTTTATATGAAATTACGCTCTTTCTTGCCATCATGCAAATTATGAATTTTAAATCAATATTCTTGGATAAATAAAAAAATGTATTTTTTTATATATTATATTTAACATTAATTTTCTTATTCAAATTACAATTGGTAGAGATTGCAAAACAAATTAATTGCTTATGTGAGTACGGTTTTACTTTCACGCTCACGATACAATTAGCTTAGAAAAAGCAAATCTAAATGAAACCATTATGCTAAGTGACTGTCAATGATTAATTAACAAAATACTTGTAATCCAAACTGACTTGTTTTCGCATCTATTCCCGATGTGGAACATATGGCCTTCTAATGGATACATCCCAACAGAAGAGAACTAGAACTGTCTGTAACTCAGTTGTATAAATATTTATTTTTCAAAGAGAGTAGGGATAAAATGATAAGATTAGGACAAGACTAGTGATTAGCATATTACCTTCTCACGTCAGTTTTTTGGAAGAGAATTTGACACGAGCTCGAATTTTAGTGTGAAAAGTTTTATTAAATTGATTTTTCAATCGATTTATGAATTTGTGTTCGAAGACATAAATGTCTGAAATTCTGTATTACATGTCAGATCCTAAAACAACAGGGAGGAGAATGAGCGCTTTGATTACTATTAATCCTGTCGTGGCTCTTTCCTTCTATCCGCTACTCTTTTTGAAAAAAGAGAGATTGAGTCGCAAGAAATTTACGTAGAAAATTTCAAACATAACATGTATGGGCTTTATGACATTATCAGACCGTAGACAACGCAGTCCTGCTCTTGGTGATAATTTATTTTAAATCTTGTCATTCTGGAACTAGAAGCTCATTTTTTGTACCTTTAGTTTCAGCAAAATTAAAAATTTACGAAATTCTCTCTTAAGACCAGATCATATAAAGATTTGATTATATTCACTAAATAATCAACACGTTTATAAGAGAGGTAGATGCATATTAATTTTGGTAGTTGCACTAGTAATATACAAAGTGTATAGCTTTACAGGGGCTAAAATTCACATACATTTTATGTCTATCTATTTTTGACCGTTAACACCCTACCACGATTGATAAGTCAATAAAAATTTCACAATAGAGGTTGAACGCTCGACGTTGGTCCGTTATAAGTCCGAGAAAAAGCGGTACGACGCTCCCATAAAAGCGGAAAGGGCCATTTTCAGTTTATATCCTGGCGTCGATAAAGGGCGTCCAGCGTCGGCGTCGTAAAAATCAGCTGTTCAGTTGACGCCGGTCGAGCGGGAGGGGTGTTTTTACGAAGCTGCAAAATTTTGAATAGCCTCAAGGATGGTGATGCACTTTTAATCTTATTTACTGAACGAATTTTCCAGTTGCTTCCTGTCTCATAAATCTAATAAAAAACTTTTGTAATATGTACTTTTGTAATAAAAACTGTTTTATGATATTTGTAAAAATTGCTCTGAACCAAGAAATTTTCTGAGCAGTAGAAAAACATCTTACATAAGTATATTACTTTATACTATTTCATAATAAAATGGGTTTTTTGTTGCTGTAAGTAACCGAAAAACTTAGTGAAACAATTTAAAACAATCCACTTGTATAAACAAGTTCACTCCCAGTGAAATGCGATGACCGTTTCAACAGAAGTTCTTGAACAAAAACTGGCTAAAAATCAATCGTTCAAATTCTCTGAATATATGTAAAATATATGTGAATAAATAGTATTTTTTGCAGTTTATAAATTTGATGTTTTTGGATTGGTTTTTAAAATATCACAAATATCTTTGCAACTAGAAAAAATCTGTTAATCATCAAATTATTCCGTCTGCTCGTAATGATTTTGAAGAGGGATCTTTGAGTTAAGAGGTAATTGAAGAGCTTGGTATTAAAAATTACCAGATCTTTTACAACGAAGAGAACCAGAACAAAGAGAATTACTCATTTTTGATTTATAAGGTAATATTTTAACCACTTGGAAACTACGAAGTTTTCTGCAACATTAATTTTTGTATTACGTTCCATGAATCAGTATAGTTGAAGCCCCAATTTCACTACCCCAAATTACGCGCTTGCTTGAAATATTCACCGCAAATCCTCCAATTGAACGGTCGCATTCCATTGTCGTTGCTACGAGACGGTCGTCTGTGTGGTACATACAGTTAAATGTTGGCTAGCGTCTGTGTATAAGCGATATCTTATTTTTTCTTAGAACTGGATTTGAGCGTGTTACATCCCATACTCCTCGTATGTTTTTAGACATTTTATTTTAAGAAAAAAGTTTTTTTAAATATGACAAAGATAACTTCATAAATTTATTATCCAAGCCGATTTTTTTTTCTAACGACGGCGTTAGTTGAAATAGCTATTATCACAATCATAATGTGATTGTGACACTAAAAACATTAATTATGTTTGCCTTATTACAACGGCAATTTGCTTACTAAATGGCCATTCAATCGAAAAAGCACACAACAACTATTCTTTAGATTTATAAATACAGCATTACAATCTTATAAAAATTCACTCCGAGTAAGAAAGAAACGGTTCAAAAAACAGAACTTAGAACGCTAGCGTAATAACATTATCGCCTTAACCTGTATATGAAGAGTAGTTCAATGAAGATGAGTTAGTGTTAAAAACTTATGAAGACTGTTATTGATTTGTCAATAATACTCACATTTAAAAATTAATTACCATACAATAAAGTTCAACTACTTTATTGTTCTTATGATTGAAAAAATATCAAAGTATTTATGAATGAGCAGGTAAATTTGCTTAATTCCTCACTTTTATACCTTATATGTGAGTTAATATAATCATATTTTTTTTTCCAACAAAAAAAAATAAATATATATCTTAAAACTACTCACCATTAAAATCTGTAGGCATTCTCATGGGTTGATCATTTTCGCCAGCAATGGCTTTAAGCTTTGTGATACATTTATTTATTATATAAACATGATACATTTCTTTACTAAGCCTCAGTTCAAGTTCATCCGTGCACTTAAACGCCTGAAGATGCCGAAAGGCTAAACCCGGGTCGTTAGTGATAAAATTTCTGTGAATGTACATAATTTCAACGATTCAAATTTGATATTTTATTCCTACAAATACTATTTTATATAAAGTTGATTGCAATTTCGGCTTTCGTTCTCATCGGAACTATATTAAAAATAATTTTAGCTATGTATAATAATGGCTTGGAAAAGATACTTTAACATTCTTACTTATATTTAAAAAATATAGTATTAAATGTAATTTAAGATTTCGACTGAAGGTGCTTGGTGGAATTTCAATATTAAATTTGAATCGATCAAATTATGTACACTCCCACAGATTTTGTCACTAACGACCCGGGTTTCGCCTTTCGGCATCTTCAGGCGATCAAGTGCACGGATGAACTTGAACTGAGGCTTATTAGTAAAGGAATGTATCATGTCATCAGTTCAAGTTCATCCGTGCACTTGAACGCCTGAAGATGCCGAAAGGTGAAACCCGGGTCGTTAGTGACAAAATCTGTGGGAGTGTACATAATTTGAACGATTCAAATGTAGGATTAAATGTAATTAATTGACTTGGTGTGTGTCCCGGGACAATATAATTATTGTACTTTTCACTGTTTTTCAAAACAAATTTCTTTTTACAATTACATGAGATTCTTGTAACGGTCTAAGTAACGGTGATGGATCAATTGTTGAATTTCAAAATTATGGTTGATATCTTTTCTTTCTACTGGACACAAAGGGAGAGCTGTATACAAATAATCGTATTACTAATTACTAATCGATAACTTGTGCTTAGAAAAGTAAATCCTATTAGAAATAAATATAACTGTAATCCTGTTAAATCTAAAATGTTATTTAATTGACATAATTTAAGCACTCGTGGTGCTCTAATATAACTTTTGAACACTTTCGTTTTCCAGTCTAAATATCCACACTTCAAATTCTTCAAAACGTCCATATATCCGGTGCTCAACCTAATACATACCTGTTAAGAATCGCCTAGTACTATTTGCCCGAAAAGCTTACCTGAGAGCCTGATTTTTCCTTTCTGAAAGTGGAGATCGCTGTAACACGACACGTGAGAAGATTTCCAATGTCAAATACCGAAAGCTCGATCGGCGTAGAGCCTTCTACGAAAAAAGCGTCTACGGAATGTACTTAGTAAATAATCAATGCTTCATAATAGATATTTATGATAACGGTTATTTTTTTTTCAGTGATTCAGTTAAAGATATGGTAGACTTGTTTTTAGTATTGCATATTATTTATCCGGTTTCGACTTGAAATTAGTTAAATTGTGATTTTAGCTTTTTCAACTATAGTAATAGAGAAAAAAATGAAATAAAATTTACCTGGATCCTTAATTGAAACAAACTTTGTACCTCTTATGACTCCGAGTAAACATATTTGATATCTTCCAATTTATAAAAATGAATGTTTGTTTATTCGTATTTTATACGTTGCCACACGGCTCATCCGATTACAATAAAACGCATAGTAAAATTAACTTAAAGTAGGTCTTATATTATATTTAAAAACCAATGTTTGTATGTCTGCCATATAGTTGATTTTGACAACGCATGCTTGCACTTGCGCGAAGGTACAATTAACTTACAGTAAGTGGCGCGGGTGTCGTACCATAGACAATCGGCAGCAAACTTCAAAGATACAAAAAGAAAACATGCACTTCAATAAACACGTCTAAAACACACTTCCTTTCTTTGAGTGGAATTGCAACGCTTGCCGGGAACCGGCTAGTATATATTAAAAAAGAGTGTTTTCTGTTATCGACTTTTGATTGGCGGATTTTTAATCTTCATTTTTAAATTCATTTTATAGGAGAAGAAATGAATGTTTGCTTTTTATGCTTGAAGTTTGACGAGACTTGTTCATCTCAATTCAAATAAATTTAATGGAACAACAAATGAATGCTTTGTATTTTCTTATCCATATATAAGAGTTTGAAATTTATCTAGGATGCCCTATTATCTAGGATGGACTATTTTTTCCCTTTAATTGATGAACACTATCTATTTTTATTCAGATTTATTGTTCTAAGAATTTTCACACGTAACTTTCTATCAAGTTTTGGATGTCCAGCAAACAGTGTTCATCGACGTTAAAAATGAAATTCTGTTCTTTTGAATCAACCTCCAATTTTATAGCGATTTCATTGTTTTTCCTCAAAACTGGTTTTGGGTGTATTTGACTTCAAGATCCTTAAATATAATATAATAGCTGCATATTAAAAATAGTATATATTATTTATAATAAAAAAAATACTACCAATATTTTAAAGTTAATAATATATAAGTTATTTTATACACAAACCTCAAACGGCGTTATAAACGACACTGAGGCAACAGTTTAACCATCTCAGATAAGTAAATGGAACAGTGATTCTCAAATGTAGCGTCGAAATTGCTTCGTTAGCGACCCGTGAGCTGAGATTTAGTGCTATCGTTATCCTCGATAAAGCGATTTTTTACGCCCTCCACTTTCTTGTCGCTGTTTCTATCATTACGCTGGCATTAAAGACCTTTATCATTTCTCTATAAAGGTTTTATAAAATATTATCTTATAGTTTCATTTTTGAGTAAGTGTACCTGTGTAATATTTTATTAAAAAATTACTCTAAAAATAGTGCACTCCCGGCAAAATTAAACAATCTATATTTAAAACTTTTTTTTAACCATGTCCGCTTCCAATGTGGAGCATATGGACTCCTAATGGAGTTTATCTCAACAGAATTATGTTTCTACGAGAACTGCTTGTTACTTATTTGCTCAACCTCTCTTTTTTCAAAGAGAGTAGAAATAGAAGAATAGGGCTAGGACAGGACTAGTGGTTAGCTAATCGCTCTCGATACGCCCCGTTCATAGGATAGGATAAGTGGGAGGGGGAATTAAAGACATCACATAAATCCATACCTTCGAACAGAAATTCATAAATCGATTGAAAAATCAATTTATAAAACTGCCCGTACCGGGATTCGAACCCGGGACCTCCGTAACCGAAGCCAACGACGTTGACCACTCAACCACACAGGCGGTCTCATATTTTTTTAGCAATACAAAAACAATATTTTTAGATTAAGCCTCCATGATTGTCCGCTTCTTATATGGAGCGTATGAACTTTCAATGAAGGTTTCTCAACAGAAGTTTTTCTACGACAAGTATTTGTTACTTACTTTTTTCGAAACCAGTATATGTGGTAAGAATGACTGTTTATCACTTAACTAGTTTTAACAGTCATTTTGAACGAGTGATCTTACGCGGGTCCAAACGATCACACTGGGTTTGATTTCAACCAGAGGTGGGCTGGAGGGGGCTCGGAGGGGCTCGAGCGAGCCCCTTGTTAAATTTTACTTATGCCGGCGAGCCCAATGTTAATTTAAGAGAAAACAATATTCTCAGACAAAATTAGTATATAACTGCAATTCATATCTTATATATTATCTACGACAGTTTCAGTATATACAGTAGTACATTTTTAGCCATTTACATTGATAATTTTACGGTAAATTTCATATTGTTACATATTATAAATGTATACTGTGTAACAGTCGATTGCTTATTCAACTACTGCATATAATTGCGTAGGAGTGATAAAAAATCACTCTTTCCCCAGAACACTGAGAATTGCTTTGAGATTAAGCGAGCCCCTTGTTAACGTAGTGGCAGCCCACCGCTGATTTCAACCAAGACTAACTTCTTGGTATATGAAAAAAAAATCTATTTTTTTGTATAATCATCATAAGGATAAAAAAGGAATGATAGAGCTTTGACAGGACTAGTGATAAGCCAATTGCTCTCTTTTTGTCTTCTCATTTTAATATTGAAATGTTGGGTGGAACCGGGAAATGCTGTTTATTCTGGGATCTTTCTTGGAAGTAAACGACGTTGACCACTGCACTACAGAGACAAAAATATATAACTTTTTAAATGTAAATATTCGTCTGGTACGGTAAAGTTTTAAGTTATAAAACAGTAAAAAAATATAAATAACATATCGCAATCTTTTAAATAAAAATAAATAATATTTTATGACTTAGTTTTTTTTTAGAAATATTTTAAGGATAAGTTGTAAAAAAATATGCGTTAAAATGTAAATCAATTATTCTCCTAGTAGTCTTAAGCCATCTATTTTTCTCTAAATTTTCTGACAACAGATCGCAAATTCAAAAGATAAATCATGCTATGAAGTATGAAAAAAATGCGCTTAAGTTTGCGTAAACAACTCTTTGTTTAAACCCGTTGGGAACCAGCAAAAATATTTTTATAAATAAAATCAGCTTTTAATTTATTTATTTAACTTCAAACGTATTTTCAAAACACATTATTTTTACGGTAGGAATATGAATATTGTAACGAATAGCGTTATCGAATGTAATAATAATCAAATTACTGTTAGTTTACTTTCACCATCCATTCGAAACAGGTGAATTCGTCTACCGATCAAGCAGGTCTGGGTTCAATTCCCGATCACAAATTGAAAGTTTTGATCGAAGACTGGGTGTTTTTGTGATGTCAATTCACATTATTTCCTCTCCTCCCATCCTTCTGATCCTTTAATAACTGGGTGGAGCAATAGCGATTAGTCAACTATTTGTCCTGTTATAGTTTTATCATTCTTTCCCTACTACTCACTTTAAAAAAAAGTGAGGTTGAGCGACTGAGTAACAAAAAGTTCTCGAAGAAAAACTTCTGTTGAGATACCTCCATTAGGAAGCCATATGCTCCACATTGGAAGCAGACATGGATTTAAAATATATATAACGAAAGTATTAATTTTATTATTTATTTTGGGAAGAACTTAACATAAAAAATCAAGTAAGTAACTAAATATGCTCAATATTTATATGGGGAGTGAATTGAGAATTTATATTTTTCACAAGCGGAGACGTGAGACGTTTACATTTTAAGCTTTGGGTACACATTACACCAGCGATTTCCAACTTGGGAGGCGCAAACAGTCCAAAATATTTATTTACCTTAAAACGTGCATTACACAGTAAATGTACGCGCGTGTAAATCGAGGAGTTCAAAATTTCAACCAGGTATACGTTAAGTATATTTGGCCACGGTGGCTGGCCATAATCGCTTTACTTACTACAATATCTTAATCCCTTTAATACCTTTACATACAGACCTATTGATGGTATCAATTGAATACTTCATCAGCAATCTTTTGCAATTTGATTTGGAGCATAGTTAAAAGAATATTTTATTTTTTATATAATATATAACATGGCTCAGAAGGTGTTAGTTTTGCATAGTTCTAAATTCTCGTTCGCCACCATTGATGCATAAATTTAGATTAAATTTGATGAATCACGAAATAAATTGATTGAGATATTCTCAACAGCCTACATAAAATTATTAAACATATTTATTACAGCGCTTATGTTCATAGTTAAGTTATGGAAATTTACAAGAAGTCTCAGAATGAAACGAGTTTTTATAATCTTTAATGGGGCAATAAAAATCTGATTTATTCGATTTGTTATCGGCGTGATAAATGAATAACTATAAATAGATACAGTACAACTAAGGAATAATATTATGGTTGCATTGTGTTGTCGAATATCCATTTTATGATAAAAAAAATTAGCTCATATATAAAATCATAAGCGAGATAAGTAGTAAAATGATAATTCTTTTAATTTGACTTTTATGTACAGTTACGTTTTTACTCGGCGTTAATGTGGATTTAATTTGAAATATTTAAGGACATGACAATTTATCGATTTCTGTTCGAAGGCATGGGTGTTCGTGATATCTTAATTTCCCTCCCACTCTTCCCATACTTCAATAACTGGGCGTAACAAGAGATATTACTCAACCACTAGTAATATCCCTATCCTATCCTTCTATCCCTACTCTCTTTGGAAAAAGAGGGTTTGAGCGACTGAGTAACAGACAGTTCTCGTATAATAAAATCTGTTGAAATACCATATGCTCCACATTGAGAGCGGATATGGATAAAAAACGGACACAACATTTATTCTCTAATACAATATGGTTATTGGAAACTGTCCAAATACAAAAACGGGCACACGAAGATTTGTGAAAAGACTTTTTTTTAAGTTTTTGATAAAGTATCACCTGAAATTATATGTTACGATTATTTAAAAAGATTTAATAGCGAGTATTTAAAATTGATAAATTTCGTTATATTTTTACGTAACAAGGCATTTTACTGATTTAAAAAGTAGAATTAGTGCCTCTTTATTCTAATGCGATATATCTCAAAATTGTATTCATACTTACACGAAATAAATTAAATACTAAAATAAATCTTGTCAAATTTAAAAGTGTTTTTTTTTTAAATCCATTACAGTGAAATTAACAATTTATATTTTAAATCGATATTCTCGCATCGGTAAAAAAAATAACATTTTAGCGTATAATGATTAAAGGTGGCCAATGAGGAATGTAATTTATAATCATTTTTGATCGCCTTTGGCGATATTTAATAAATATATAATAGTTTTCATGCATGAATTTAACCAATGTTATTTCTAAACTCGTCGATAAAAATACACATTGAATTTTTGACTTGCAAGAAACACAAGGTATAATAATAGTAGTACTAGTAGGTAACCTGACGAAGACTCAGAAAAACCGTATACTGAGCTTCGAGAACAGATGCTTGCGTCGGATAATGGGGGTGAGGCGGCTTGATTTTGTGAGGAATTCAGAGATAAGGGAGCGTACAAGACAGCGTCTCGTCACGTCAGTGGTTATGGAGAGACGTTGGAACTGGCTGGGTCACGTGCTGCGGATGCCTCCGGAAAGCCTCAATCCTGCCTGCCTTTTCTTTCGACCGGTGGGATTCCGGCATCCCGGACGTCCGTCGGGTACTAACCATAGGATGTACTCGGCGGAACTGAGGGATGTTGGCATGTCATGGGAGGAATCAAAGCAACTGGCGGGAGACAAGGAAACATAGAGGTGCCGCGTGGTGGCCATACGCTCCACATAGGGAGCGAACATGGCCAGAGAAGAAGAAGAAATAATATTAAATAAGTTTTTTTTTAATTCAAATTGTGAAAAGTTTAATTTATTCATTGTATTCGTAAAAAAATATTCGAAAAAACCACATCAAATTATTTTACTTCTCACATCAGACAATATTCTCTAAGCTTTATAACTAAGTCTTTTACCTTCTTTATTATTCGTCTACATCTTAGATTTTTCGCTTGTATAAGAGTCGCTTTGTACGTTCGGATATTTATAGCGTCGCAGTTTCTTGTGAACCATGCAAATCGTAACTAAACACGGCGCACAAAGAAAACAGAGATTTTCGTTTTACTACCTTTACATAAAACATCCTTACACCAAGAAAATACAACATATTGTAATATGTATACAGTAAAAATCACAAAGTTAAATTGAATAAAAAGTCATATTAATTATTTGTTAATTGCCACGCACAAAAAATAAAACGTGTTTTTTAAACCATGTCCGCTCCCAATATCCAACATATGGCATCCTTTTGGAAAAAGAATCACAACAAAAGCTTTTCTGCTAAAACTAATTTTCATAGGTTTGCTCAAACTATTTTTTAAGAGAGTAAAGATGTAAAGGATATGGTTAAGAAATGACTAGTGGTTAGCTAGCTAATCTCACTCTCTACGCCCCGTCATTTTAGGATTAGAAAGTAGGGAGGAATTTTTAGATATCACAAACACCCATGCCTTCTAACAAAAGTCGAACATATTATATTATTAGGAAAAATTTCTCGACATTCACTTAATTGGTATATGCATAAACATATGGCCTCCTAATGTACTTCTTGAACGGATTTTTCTTTATTCCAGGACTGTCAGTTACTGAGTAGTTTCACCTCTTCTTTTTTAATTGAGTAAGGATAAAAGGATAGCTAGATAAAGCTAGGACATGGCTAGTGGTAAATTAATCGCTCTTGCAAATCCCTGTTATTTAAGAATTGTATGGATGGGAAAACTTTTTAATATATCACTATTCTTTGAAACGAAAATGCTTCCGTATTGGGACTCCAACCCGTGACATCTGTCACGAAAGCCAATAACTTCGATATATGCGTTACGGACTCAACAAAGTAACTTATTTATAATAAATTAAACATATTTTTTTTTCTTTTTAAAACCGAATAATTAAAAACAATTTTTTGTCAATGTTGTGGGATGCATAGTTTTGTTCTATTTTTTTTTAATGTTTTTAATTTTTAATTAAAAAAAAAAAATTTGACATTACAGCTTACGACAGTGCGTCAAATATTTTGAAGTTGAAAGATCATACGAGATATACTCGATGAGAATTTTTGAAAGTCACATGAGATTAACTCAAGGAGAATTAACTTCACAAAGACCCATGTCTTAGATCTCAAAATAAAATTGAAAAAATTCAATTTTACATTGACCTTACCAACTAGACCACAGCGGGCGATCTATAATGAGCAATATAATAAAATATTTTCTGTTATATTTTGAAAAATTATCACCTTACGTTGAAACAAGCTTTTTCGTGAATACTCAGCCTTAAAACGTAAAGAAAGAAATAATAAAGCTCTTGTCGGACAATATTTTTTTCATCGTTTAAACACTTTCGCCGCGAGATGATATAATGGTTTTTGAAATTCTTTTTTTTTCCAAGAAAAGCTCCCTTTCTTTGCGCCCACCAAGCTTTTGTGCCAAAAATAATAAAACGAAAATGAAACTTTTCATAAAAACAACTTTTCAAGTTTTCGCCAAAAATAAATTATAGTTAAATTTTTTGGGGTAAGTTGGTGAAATGGACCGTGTAAATGAGTACGAAGTAATGGGAGGGGATTTTTACGTTTAAAAATTCAAAATAGACAATTAAGATAAGTTGAGTGACTTAAAGCATAATGATTATCATTATTAAATTATTCACACTCTTCATGACTAAGGTAACTAATCACAGACCATAGTAGAAGGTAAGTATTTTTAATGTTAATATTTTTGCTAATTTAGCCGCCTGTGTGCACGCTACCGCTACGGAGGGCACGGGTTCGAATCCCAGTACGGGCAGTTTTATAAATTGATTTTTCAATCGATTTTATGAATTTCTGTTCAAAGACATGGATGTATGTGATGTCTTGAGTTCCCCCCTCCCACCTATCTTATCCTATGAACAGGGCGTATCGAGAGCGATTAGATAACCACTAGTCCTGTCCTAGCCCTTTCCTTCTATTCCCACTCTCTTTGGAAAAAGATAGGTTGAGCAACTGAGTAACAAGCAGTTCTCGTAGAAACATTTCTGTTGAGATAAACTCCATTAGGAGTCCATATGCTCCATATTGGGAGCGGACATGGTAAAAAAAAACATATATAAAATTTGATCGCATTAATTATGTTAGTTTTTACACGTTTTCTATGTGAAAAAATTTGTAAAATTTAAAATGAATCCTAAAATTCCATCAATCTCCTCCTGTTATTTTTTTTTATAATATGACAGGTGTGTAGAACCAAATAAAACTTCATAATTTTGAAAAAATGATATTACATTCAGGCTTTAGTAAAAAAAAATCGTGTGTTTCCTGTGGTGAGGGAAACATACGATTTTTGTTGCCTGAATGTAATATATATTTTTTTAAATTATGAAGTTTTAAATGGTTTTTAAACCCAAACTTTTTTCAATAATTACAATTTTTACAACTTGATACACATTTGAATCGTTCAAATTTAATATTGAAATTCCACCAAGCACCTTCAATCGAAATCTTAAACTTGATACACCTTTAATAAAGAGGATGTAAGCTGAAAACGCCGGATTAGTATCATCTAAATTTATTTCTTAAAATCTCTAATAAAAGGTTTTTCTTAAAAAAATATACTAATTTCATATTAGGTAAAATCAATAAAAAAACCAGCTTATCAGTGTCTGTGGACTTCAAGGTTGTGTATATTTAATAATTTAATAAAAACACAATAATCCTTTGTACTTCATTCCACTTTATTTAATATGTCAGGACCGGTTTCGCTCATTACGAGCATCGTCAACTGATAAGAAATATAATTTAACAGTGCTATTTATACAAAAATGAACAGTTATAAACAACAATTGGCATTGAAAAGAAAATACCAATTACATTAAAAGTGATTCTAAAATAGCACAAAATTAAAATGTTTAACACATCTAACATATAATTAAAAAGTCATCTCAGATTAATAAATTTAGAATGGGAATTGAAAGTAATTACAAACATAATTAAAATTTGGGAATTCTTTGACAAAGTGATACAATAAAAATAATGACATTAATAATGACAATAATATAGTGAATAGGCTTAATGATAGTTAAGAAAATATTTTCTTAACTATCATTAAGCCTATTCACTATATTATTGTCATTATTAATGTCATTATTTTTATTGTATCACTTTGTCAAAGAATTCCCAAATTTTAATTATGTTTGTAATTACTTTCAATTCCCATTCTAAATTTATTAATCTGAGATGACTTTTTAATTATATGTTAGATGTGTTAAACATTTTAATTTTGTGCTATTTTAGAATCACTTTTAATGTAATTGGTATTTTCTTTTCAATGCCAATTGTTGTTTATAACTGTTCATTTTTGTATAAATAGCACTGTGAAATTATATTTCTTATCAGTTGACGATGCTCGTAATGAGCGAAACCGGTCCTGACATATTAAATAAAGTGGAATGAAGTACAAAGGATTATTGTGTTTTTATTAATATAATGCCTTTCCACCAAGTATTGACAGTGAACACCCTAAAAGTGATATATTTAATAACCTGACATTGGTCCAAAATAACCAAAAAATGTTTTTTATGTCTCCTGTAAAATTTGTATACATGGGTTACGTCACTTTTCCTTTCGACAGTCGACATGATTTATTTAAAGCACGACCTACCTGTCACGTTTGTGTACAGTGACAGCTCATATCTGATTTCTAGCCGTTATTTTCTGCACCAGTCTCGAAATCAACGAATTTTGTCTTGTTAATCGATTTAGATTTTTTCTTTTAATTTTGCTACAAATGTGTATAATCTTGGTCTATTTAATCTTATGTTATATTATTGCAAACACTGTATATACTTAAGCCAACGGAATGCGATTTGATGTTTTTGGTTGCCTAGACCACGGTTTCTCAACGGTGGGCCATGTGGCCTCCCAGGGGGCCACGGGCGAATCGGGGATTTCAAATTCACCGGTGAACTAAAAAAAAAGGTGTTTCGGAGATATTCTAGGAAAAAGTATACCAAATCGGGGATTTCAAATTCCACGGTGAGCTGAAAAACAAAAAAAGGTATGGGGGGCACAGAAAAATAAACACACTCAAATGGGGCCACGCTCCCAAAAAGGTTGAGAAATACTGGCCTAGACTATAAGAAAATATACTATTAATTATTGGATTCAAAAGTTAAACGTGTTTTAAATATAAAGTAGGTAGAAATATACAATTTATACATATTATATAACCGCAATAAACCAGCTTTTACGAATTATTTCATACTTACAAGCTTGGTCCATTCAATTTTTTACCCCACTTTGCACTTCTGGGGTATAAATTATATGAATCTCTAGATTTTTCCACCTCTTAACTTTAAAGTTTCAAATGCTCTTAGCCGAACAGTTTTCAGCCTATATTTATTGTGCACAAGGAAACGTGTTTCTTCCCTCAAGTCGTTTAAAATAATTATAAATTTAACGTTACCATAGATGGATATTTAGCAAGCACTAATGAATAGCTATTAGGATTTGAACCTTTTAAGGTAGTTTTGTATAATTTATAATTTGATGTAATAAATCAAGAATTAATTTAAGTTATTTTACTGACCGCAATTTAACGGAAAACATTAAGGCTTTTACAATTAATAATAACCTTTTAATTTAAGAAAAAGTGCTGTGTTGATATTTTGATATTTTTTACATTACTACAACTCTGTGGAAGTTAATTTTAAGTATAAAATAAATTGTATAATATAGTGTATATGTGCTGTGTCACAAATGGCGAGACGGGTTTGGCATAATTAAGAAAAATCATCAAACAGATATTTTATAATATTTTACTACATTGTCCGGTTTTTTTTTGGATATCAAAATTTATGGAGCTTTAAGAACCAAGGCGTCTTCTCCCTTACCAAATTTGTATTCCCTTACCATTGTTGCTGGTGGAAAGACGTGATCGCTACAGAGGCAAGAAATCCTTAGTGAAGCAAGTTCACGGGGACTTCATACGCATTCATTATATATAATTCCCTTTCTACTATATCCATACATATGCGCATACATACGGTACACAAGGAAATCAACCAAAGATTTCCATCTTCATGATGCTAAGTTCGTTCTTAAATAGTTTATTAATTTTAGCAGAACTGCTCTAGGTCTAAAATGATTCTCATGCATTGTCTCGCCATAGTCGTGAGATTAGAGATCGTTGAGTTTTAATGTTCTCCTACCTAGCTGTGAAGCTTTTGAGATATTTCACAAACGTACTCGCGGATAGTAATTATTTTCAAGTCTCTGTAAAGCACCAAGTTACGCACGTACCAAGGGTCGTTGAATATCTGTCTCAGTAATTTATTTTGAACACATTGTTTTATACATCTCTACATGAAAAATATTTTTAAATATGAAACTTTTTTATTCATCAAAAACGCAATTTGAAAAGGAGTTTGCGTTTAAGAAAATGTATAAAATAATCATAATAGATTTCAGGCACAACGATTGAAGTGATTGCATTGGAGCCTTGTGATTTCCCAGTTGGGAATTGAACCCGAAACACGCCATTCGATAATGAGGTGAAGTGTTATTAACACATTCGAGGCTATCGATGAAAAAAAAAATTCTGCGAAGAAAATATTGTTCAATTTTACTAACATCAACCGCAGATTACGTAAACTATACTACTTTTATAATGTTTATGCTGTGTATTGTGTTTATATTATTGTCATGTCCTTAGAAAACCACCATTATAACGAGGCAAAATATAGCAAGTTATTAATTTTATACGCATTATGTTAAATAGTTGAGAGTTTAAATGGCATCAAGCTATTGTCAGTAGATTATACTGCTCATATTGATAAAAAACTGAGAAGCTATCGAATAAGCAATACAGTAAAACCCCCATTTACACTAAAATCGGGACCGTGTAATTTGAGGTAGTGTAATTGGGTGCGTGAATCTCATACAAAATTAAGAATTTAGTTTTTTCCGCGAAAAATGCAAAACTAAGATTTCCCTTAGTTTTGCAAAAAAAAATATAGACGAAATATTTAGTTACTCAGTGATAAAATGCAAAGCACGCAAAAATTCATCACATAGACAGTCGCCCGGCTATGCGTGTATAGCCTAGCACGTGTTGAATACACAGACGCTAGCCAACATTTGACTGTATGCACCGCACAGACGACCGTAGAATGCGACCGTTCAATTAGGGGATTTGCGGCGAATATTTCAAGCCAGCGTTCAATTTGGGGTATTGTAATTGGGGGTTCTGTATAATTATTTATTTAAGGTGGTCACTGTCTTAAAACTTTCGTTAGTTTCGCCTTTTGGCATCTTCATGCGTTTATGTTAGAGCAGTTTTTTATTGTAAAAACTTCTTAGGAAAATTATTACCTAACAATAAAGATAAAATACATTACTTAAATAAATCCGGAAAGCTGGTCTAACTTGAACGCCTGAAGATGCCGAAAGGTGAAACCCGGGTCGTTAGTGACAAAATCTGTGTGAATGTACATAATTTGAACGATTCAAATTTAATATTGAAATTTCACCAAGCACCTTCAGTCTAAATCTTAAACTAATTTCATAATAAAAAAAAAAGAAAACTTTGCCATTTTCACAGTTTTTTTTATTAAATAAGGCAGGTTTCGTTCAGCTCTAGCGTTTGAACTGATTGATACTTAGTGACAAAATCAGTGTGAATGTACATAATTTGAACGATTCATATGAAATTAGTTGTTACTCATGAAATATTGTAACGTTTATTAGTGTCTCAGTTCAGATGTATAATAAATAATTTAAAAGCTATGAAAAAAGCTATATTCGATTGATATTTTCTTGACAACATTGTGTACAAAAATTAAAGTGTTCTAGAATAAACTCGAGACTGCAAGTGTCAAGAAATGTCAAAACAGAAATGATTGCACTTTTGCACTTCCGCCCGACTTTTCTTCGCTTTTCAATTCCATTTATGCGTCGCGCGTTTGATGGTTTTGTCGCAAGCGCTTTTTTACTCTCGGCCGGAATAAAATACCAGGCGCGCATAATAGCGACCGGGGGATTTTGATGGAAAAATATGAATGGTTATTCTCGAGGGAGGTTAGCAGTAATTTCAGAACTGCCGATTCGAGTTGCTGCGCTCCTGGGATTTCTTACTCGACAATTGAATGGTTTTTTTTAGATTATTTACTGAAATTTAACAAGATTGTTTTTGAAATAATTTAAGATTTCGACTGAATGGTGCTTGATGGAATTTCAATATTAAATTTGAATCGTTCAAATTATGTACATTCACACAGATTTTGTCACTAACTAGTCAGTTCAAGTTCATCCGTGCACATTAACGCCTGAAGATGCCGAAAGGTGAAACCAATTGTTTGAAATGTTGTTCTACAATATTTTTTACTTCTGGGGTCCTATGGCGCAGCGGTTAGGGATGTGGGCTTCCGTGCCGGATCTCACAGCTTCAAGTCACAGTACGAACAGCATTTTTTCATTCGATTTCTGTTCAAAGGCATTATTGTTTGAGATTAATAAAAATTCTCTCCCACTCCTTCCAATCCTTCAATGACAAGGCGTAGCGAAAGCGATAAGTTAATCACTAGTCCTGTCCTAGTCTTATCCTTCTATCCCTACTACTCACTTTGAAAAAAAAGAGGTTGAGCGACTGGGTACCAAACAGTTCTCATAAAGAAAATTTCTGTCAAGATACCTCTATTAGGAGACCATATGCTTCACGTTGAGAGTGGACATGGATGAAAAAAAATTACACTTATTGATAATTTATTTCCAATACAAAAACATTATGTTTCTTTATTTTTTATTTCCAAGATTCCAATATTTTTTACCTCCTTTATAATTTAATGACTAACAATCAAACTATTTATATTGGCAGACATAATCAATGCCTAAAGCTACTCACTTTTAAGATGAAAAAAAATAAAATTGTTCGATATGACATATTTACACCGAACGTCAATTTTTTAAATTAATCCAGCAACTCTATTGCGCCGGTAAAATAAACTTAGGTTTACTAATTTTGTCAAACAATCGCTTCTCTTAAAACTTTTTGGCAATCATATCTCGCATTCGTTTCATTGAAGTAAGTTCCTATGTACCACACGCATAAAAGTCTCTTATGCTAAAAGCGTATTACTAGTCCTTGTATGCATATATTCGTTTCCTAAATAAATAATAATTTATTCTTGCCAAAAAAAAAATTGTTACAAATGCTTCATTAGACTTACATACTCTTCACATCAAGACCGCATATGCCTTATTCATATTTTATTTGTCTGATTCAAAAACCTTATTATGATGTAAACACATAAATTTATTATATTATCAGATGATTTAAAATTATTCAAAGTAAAAAGATTATTTATATCTATATCCGTTCTTTGACATAATAGGTACAAAACTTTATTTTTTTATTTTTAATATTTGATAAATTTCCGTTCAAATGAAGGGAAAAATAAAACTATAAATCTCAAAGGTCTCAAGGAAACTAATTTGTTCATCCTGTTTGGTGAGATTATTTATGTTTAATTCCGATATCCGAGATCGAAATCTTATTTTCTTATAAAATATAATATGAACGAAAAAACTAATTTATTAATATTCATAAATGCGCTCAATACACGAAACCATCGGCTTTATTCGCTCGTATATTTGCTATAAGCGTACGGATATTTCAAGAGTTTTTTTTAAATTCATAAAGTCCGACAAAGCAAGTAATTTTATGTCAAAGTTTAGGTCAATCTGCAAAAACCGCTTGTTTCATTCTGTTAACCCATCCTGAGATCAGTCGTCGCGTATGATTCGAAAACTCAGACGCTGAAAATTGCAAGCCTACTGCAATAATGCGATTTGGTTGACACAACCGTCAACTTAAATACATCAATAGTTAGTCAAAAATTTCAGATTTTTTAAAATGTAGCACCTTCGGTGATCTGGACATATATAATATAACACGCACACGAGTAAAAGCTACCAAAAAAACCGCACACTAGTAGAAGCTTCGAAAGACTACAATATTTCTAACTGACTATGTGTCACAATACATATTTAAGAATAATAAAAGAGTCAGCGGTATGTGGACATCCATAAAATGATATTAAAATAAATGTATAGATTTGTGTAAAAAAACAAGGATTTCTGTAATGCTTGATTCTTATCTTTTACTTCCCTTTTCTACCCTAAGATTAGCACGTAATGAGATAGATTAACTCATAGTTATTCTTAACATTCTTTCATTTAGAACTTCAAAAATAAAGTGCAGGACGATGGGACTTGAAAAAGCGTAGAAAACGTAAATAAATGCCATCATCTGGGGTCTAAATTATTTAACTTTGCTACCAATTCTTATTTTATTTTTATTCCGCTTATGTTTGGAGTGATTCCTTGGACGCCAGTCGCTGACTTCTAGCATTAACAAGTCATTTGACAACTCACCTATCCAACAAACTCGCGGCCTTCTCTCAGAAGTATCTTATGTGAGACGTTTTGTAGATTTTCTCTCATCTCATCTCATGATATACATCTGGGCCAGTGTAGGTGTTAGGTTTCAAAAAATCTAATATTATTTGACTCACCGTAGATGTCATTAAACTAATTTTTGCGTCCGACATCGTTTCCCAATGCACACGGTAATATTTTTTTATTTGTATGATCCTTCGGTGTATATTTAGTAAAACCAAAGAAGGTATAAATCATGCCTGAAGAATATAAAAACTGTTCACAAGCCTAGCGAAAAAAAGTTGTATGAATTGTAACGAAGGCGTGTAGACCTACGCATTAATTTTCCTTCCATGTTCATAGACTGGCACTGCAACCACGCCTGGAAGGAAACTAACTACCTATAATACATTCTTCTGTCCATGAACCGAGAGTTATGAAAAGTATTTTTCTTACATAAATATACTGTAGAGCAGGGTTTCTCAACGGGGGGCCACAGAGATTTTTTTAGGTGAGCCACAGTACAGTTTTGGAGGGCCAGGGAAATTCGTAAATTTTTGGGATTTTAGTTTTGAAATTCATGAAGAGCTAAAAACAGGACTCACGTCTTTTCGTTTTCGTAATTTCTGAAGTTTGTTCCTGATGTAGAGCTTATGGGCTCTTAATGAAGGTATCGCAACATAAGTTTTTCTACGAGAACTTTTTGTTAGTCAGTTGCTTAATCTCTTTTTTTTCAAAGAGAGTAGTAGGGATAGAAGAATAAGGCTAGGGCAGGACTAGTGGTTAGTTATGCCCATTTGTTGAAGTATCAGAAGGGTGGGAGGAAATTTTTTAGTCATCAAAAACATTCATGCCTTCAAACAGAAATCGATCGAAAAAATTCTGTTCTTACTTTGTCTTGGGAGATACGGCAAGGAAGCCAACAATCCTAACCGCTGCGCTGGACTGATAGCAAATTTTATAATACAATGTTGTTGTGAACGAGTGGTAAAATAGACTCAAGGCCTTAATAAAAGTATCTCTAACAAAACTGCGTGTGTGATCCAAATCACTGCTTAATTCGACTTATAGCCGTGAAGCAACATACATATATAAATACACTCATACAAAATCAACTCAAAAACATTTTTTATAATAAAGAAATTTAAAGTTATTAAAAGTAAATAATTAAATGTTTATTATATTAATAGGTCACAGTTTGCAAATTTTATGTTACAGTGATATTCTGCGCCTTGTGTAGAAGTTACGAAATAATTAATATACAAAACTAAACTTTAAATATTCTGTTATTACATCTAAAGGACGAATAAAACTTTTTCAGTGTCCTGTTTTTATACAACATGATAAAAATTAACGTTAAGTTTACGAAATTAATTGCCTTACATTTTATTTCTATTTCGTTTTTTCAATTGTTTAATTAACACTTTAATTTTTTAAAAATTCAATTACGCCGCTACACTATTTTACATTGGTTTATGTTTATAAAATAAAATGTACACGTTTCATTATATATATCATATTAGAGGAGTGGCTTTTTTTAACATATATATTTCCATTTGAAAATTTTATCAATAATTGCAAAAAGCTGTCTAAGATGGAAAGAAATTATTATTAAAAATAGAGCTGTGAAATAACATTTCAACCCAACACGAGCAATACCAACAAATAAAAAAATCAAACAAGATATTTTATACAAGTGATCGAATTACCATTTACTTGGTATAACTCAATGAAAATTATAAAAAATAGCAATGTATTTTAATTTTTCATTTTAAGGTACAGATAAGGTAAGAGATCGAGTGAGCCAAGTGGTATTTTAGAAAAAAATATTCCACACGTCTTAAAGTATTGTAAAAGTGAATTAACCTCAGTTACACAATAGTGTTATCTCCATAAAATAAAAATATACAATCCATCAAAACACCGAATAAAGACGTGATTGTACTTACATAAGTACAGGAAAAATGCTTTACCATTTTACTAGTTGGCTCACTTCACCTATCAAAGGCCCAATTGGTAATGGTCGTGATGAACGCAACGAGTCCTGATTTTTATTAATAATGTGTAATTTTCTTAAAAGTGTTTTACATTTTTACATAATTTTTACATAATGCCTTAATTAAATATTTAAAACATCGAACAAGTATTATTAAATTCATATATATGCATTTTTTAGAGAATACTAATAATCCTATAATTACATAAATTTTGTAAAAATAATGACTTAGTATTTCTTTGGGCAGTTTCTTTATATTTGGTGTATTGTAATGCTTGAAATTTTTTAATTTCACGCATGAATTCGGCATAAAAGAGTCCTTGGTTAAGGCACTCTTCTGTGCCAGTTTTTTTTTGTAATAATTTTTCATTACTTTTTTTAGAGATGTTACAACAATACAGAATTGAATTCAAAATATATTTGATTGATCCGATTCACAAAGATTGCATTAAAATTCGAAAAAAAAAAACTGTCACGTCAGTTATTGTAGAGGGAAATCAACGACGATGTATCAAAACATGCCAATAGGGCTTCCAAATCGGGTAAAACCAAAACCGGGTATTTTTTAACGGGTAACGTTTTTTTTTATATTTTATGCTATATTCGATTTCTCCATATATTCAAAAACAATTAATTCTATGAAATATGAATGATTGAAATATTTTTGTACATATGTACATATATACATATATATCTGTTATCCATGTCCGCTCCCAATGTAGAGCATATGGTCTCTTAATGGAGGTATCTCAATATAAGTCTTTCTACTGTTTGTTACTCAGTCGCTCAACCTCTCTTTTTTTTAAAAGAGTGTAATAGGGAAAGAAGAATAAGGCTAGGACAGGACTAATAGTAAACTAATCGATATTAAAGTTATTAAAGGATCAAAAGGGTGAGAGAGTAGGACATTTTTAGACATCACAAACACCCATGTCTTTGAACAAAAATCGATAAATCGACCGAAAAAATGCTGTTCGTACTAGGACTCAAACCCGCAGATCCGGCACGAAATCCCACAACACTAACCACTGCGCCATAATTACTGTACACAAACTCGGAATATTGGAAATGTTGATTCAGGGTTAGCATATGATAGTTGACAAATTTACCCGTAACCGAACCGTATACCCGGTTGGTTAATGAAAAAAAAATCCGAGAACCGGGTAATGCATTTGGGCGTGTATTTGAATGCCCTGCATGCAATGAAATACAAATATCAACATTTTTTTATAACTGAACAATATTAAATAGAAAAAAATCTTGTGACAGATTCCATGATGCGTGACAGCTGGAGTGATTGATGTTTAATTTAAAGTAAAAAAGCAACCGTCGCGAGGAAAAAATAAATTATTATCACAAGTCGACGAAATATTAGATGAGAAAACGATGAGATGTGACGGCGCGTTAAATTCTTACACTGCATAGGATGACTGATTTAAAAAAAAACTTTTTAAAAGCTTTCTGTGCCTAAGTTAGTATATAGGGGGCTGTGGAAAACCTTATGCTGTGACTCAATTGGAAAAGCTCAAAAATATTTGAATCAAGATTAAATATATTTTTGTTTACCAAGCTTTTTAAGTGTGAAATCATATTTATCCAAGAAAGTAGTACGACACTTTAAGATAAAAGTTTTCTTTTGTATTTTTAGTTGCATTTTCTTGCAATTTATGTTAACTTGATGTCTTTATAAGGATATAGTAAATTCTGATTCCACGTGACTATTAAAATCGTACATTGCCTTTCATACTAAGAAAATTCATCCAAAAATATACAAGGAAGATAAAGTATCTTTATTTTAAATTAGAGAGTGGCTGCAAAATATATATTGGCGTGGATTACTTTGGTAGTACAGAGTAAGCAAACAATAATTGCTCAATTATACATATTTTTTCAGATTTATGGCCGAACTATCGCCCATGTTGTCATTGGATGCAAAGTGCACAGGTATCGATTCTCAGTATGAACTTCAATCCTTTTATTGATTAGTCGAGATGTGGAAGTCAAGAATTCGTCAATTATTTAATTTCATATTGTTACTCTCACCGAAAAAAAGAGGTCAAATAATGGCCGTAGTAAAGTCAACAATCAAAATTTTGGTTATTTTTATATATCAACAATTTTGATTAATAGTGAAAATTCTTTATGAATTTATTGTATTTTTCAGCTTTAGGTTACTTTATGAGAATCCAAAAAGCAGCTTTTCGATAAGGTTGTTTTTTTTTGTTTGGACTAGTTAAGTTTGGACTAGTTAAGGTTGTTTGGACTAGTTAAGACTAGTAATGGAGCACTTAAAAATATGTGCTTTATTCAATATATGCATAGTAATTGGTATGTAACTAATTAATAGTTTTGAGTAAACAGGAAAATATAAAATTTGAATCGTTCAAATTATATAAATTCTCACAGATTTTGTCTCTAACGACCCGGGTTTCGCCTTTCGGCATCTTCAGGCGTTCAAGTGCACGGATGAACTTGAACTGACGCTTAGTAAATGAATGTTTCGTGTTTATATAAGAAATGAATGTATCATTGAGCTTAAAGCCATTGCTGTCGAAAAGGATTACCCCATGGAAATGCTCACAGATTTGAGAAGTAAGTAGTTTTAAAAATTATATTTATTTGTTTGTCAGAAAAGGTTTTATGATTATATTTATATAGGGTATAGGAGTGGAGATCCCGGCATGTTTAGTATTTCATTTTAAATCGGAATACTGTTCAATTGCGCTCTGTTTATTTCCAAAATATCTCGATCTGAAACAAATGAATTAAGGAATAAGCGTATAGAGACAATTTCCTGCCTACAAGTTTGAATAGATAATAATTTACTAATCATATTCTTGGTCCGATACAGAGCTGCATGGGACCCATCTTTTAACCATGCGCTGCTGCGCTAAAAAAAATAAGGATCGAAAGAGGGAAGAAGAGAATGTGACTTGCTCAGTCATTTAGTTTAAGTAATGTTAATAATTGCACCAATTAGGTTATTCCAGACAAAGAATTTATATCCACGAATCTCATTGCGTTTCTTTATAATTTCAGCTAGTACAGTGACGTGAAATATGAAAATATTTCGCCACTCAAACCATTGGTGTGTTAATGTTTACTTAAAGAAAAATTTCAAGCGTTTTTTTATTCAGAAAATAAGCTTCATCTGCGGTAAAAAAATATATACATTCATTTGGGCTAGGATACTTTTAGTTCTTTTAAGATTGAACAATTGTCATCCTCTGTGGCCAGGTGGTGAGATAAATTTGGTTTTAATGACTCAATTCCCAGCATGGTCAATACCAAATTTAAATTTGGACCATATAACATACACTTTTGTTTCAGAAGACATGGGTGTACTTGACGTCATATATACTTAAATTGATCTCGAGTGACTTAAAAAATCTCATTTAATTTTCAATTTTCAACGTCAAATATGTCTTAATTCGAATTAAAAAAATGTCATGAATACAGAAGAAAACAGTGTATAATCTTATATACAAGGAACTTACATACACTTTAAAAGTCAATTAAGTCATCAAACGTGGCAACAACGATCTTTTATAAAAAAATTAATGTATTTTTTTCCTCTTGAATGAAAAAATCTTTACAGTCCTACGTGACAGTTTTTTTGTGAAATGTTTTTTCACTTCCGGAACGCTAAGCACTGCGAAGTCTAAAGAGATGACACAATTCGAAATACTGAGAGTGGTTTCGTCATATTGAAATATCATATTTTTGGTAAACTTACTTTAACAGAGGTTTAATTTTTTTAAATATATTTATTGATATTAAAGTGAAGAAAATTGTGTAGTATTGAGTTAGTCTTGGTCAGATTTGTGATATTTAATAATATATCGGCATAATTGAAGTACTGTAGTTCCAGATAAATATTATGGAAACAAATTAAATGGTCAGAATTTAAATCAATTTCTGGTCAGAATAAAAATATTAAACGGTCAGATGTTTAATAACAACTTTGGTTAGTAGGTTAGGTTAGGTTTTTTTAAAATTTCATTTAAATTATGAATATTTCTTCTGACCGATATATTCTGAGTTTTGACCATTTAATAAAAATTCTGACCAGTGTTATTAAAATTCTAACCAGAAAAATACGAGCCAAATATTATTCTTACAGTCAACTTTGCTTATTTTTGTAAATCTGCGTAACTCAAAATTGTCATTTTGTCACTTAGCCACTTTTCGCTTTGTACAGACGATATATTCATGTATTAGATATCGTGCCTATATTCATCAAATAATTTTCATACATATATGCCTATACATATAAAAGTCCGTTGTTTATTAAGTCATTGCTTCCCAAACATTTTCATTCCACGGCACCCTAAATCTGAAAAGAAATAATCCGCGGCAGCCCCCCTCAATACAAAACATGTTCTGCGGCGGCCCCCCGGAGAAATTCCGCGGCCCCAAATCTGGGAAGCACTGTATTAAGTAACGGAATTTCACCACACTTTCGCTCCTGAAACAATCTCAGCAAAAAAAAAAACTGAGTAAATTCCAACCTATTGCTACGCCACGTAAAACGATTGTTAATAGCAGATGTATGTATGTGTATGTTCGTTGTGTGTAATTATGTGTAAGAACTCTAAAAAGTTCTTGTCAGTAAAAAATAATATGACACATATATCGACTGTGGAAAGGAAAAAAGACGTAACCCACACATATAAAATTTTACAAGAGACGCAAAAAACGTGTTTTGATGATTTTGGACAATATGTTAATTATGAATTATACACGGAGACCTTGTAATATACACGGAGACTTAAAAACTGGTGTTTAATTGACATAGCATAATATTAATTAAAGAAATTGTCTCGGAAAAACATTTATTTCAGTATTTTTTCTTGGTTTAATTTTTTACAAGGTCATTTTTTTCAAACTTAAATGCTAAATTTACATGCTAATTCGGCATTTGCAGCTTGCATCCTTTTGATTGAACGTGTATCAAGTTGGATACATTTTAATTATCGAGAAAAAAAACTGTAGGTTACGTCCGTTTTCGTTTCCACAGTCGATATGCTTTCAATTATATTCAATTTTCACTTTTTTAAAGTAAGTTGAGTGAAATCAAAGTAAATGTTAGAAAAGGTGTGCGTAAAGTGAATAAGTACCATCAAGGTAACACCTTTTCTCCCATCAATGCCCTCTCAGTGCATGAGTCGGACAATAGGAAGTGGGAAAGAAAACACAAAAGCATAGTAAATAAGTTACATGTCACACTTCGAAATGGAAGACACCCTATTCAATAGTGGGAAGATAAACAAAGTTCTCAATGTCACTGTTTTCATACAGAAAAACTTACGAAGCTTTATTGTTATCATTAATTACCAATTGTAAAATGAAGAACAGCATTTTTATTGCAGAATACAATATGATAGTTTTAGTTATATTTATTTCAAAAATATTTAGTTAAAATTTTATTTTCAAATCTTTATAGCTGATTAATAACGCTTAACGTTTTTCGGCAACTGGATACTGTCATATAAAATAAACAGATACTAAAAATGCGATGGGTGTAGGTAGTAAAGTAAGCTGATGACTCAAATATTATCACTGATAAAACCAGGGCGTGTAAAAAAAGACGACTCCGACTCCGAGAATTTTTTCCAATAACTTAATTTTAACTTATATATATATGTATTCCATCAGATCATGTTTAGTCAGCTAAGCATGCAATGTCAACACTTTGTAATATTTTGTTTGAATACACATAATTAAATATATTTTTAAAATAACAACGAGCCGCTCATTTTTCATGATTCCGACTCCGACTCCACAGCCCAGGATGAAACTATCAGTTTCAACAATAAAATTATAAGTCTTCTAGTCATAATAATATGATATGAAGTCAAAAGGGAGTCAATTTAATTGCCTCAAGATGCTGAATGGAGAAGCCCGGGTCGTTAGTGATACAACGTGTGGTGACGTAATCCTTCTTTATCCGTGTCCGCTCTTAATGTGGAGCATATGTCCTCTTCATGGAGGTATCTCAACATTTTTTTACGAGAACTGTGTTAGTCAGTCGTTCAACCTCTATTTTCTAAAGAGAGTAATGATAGAAGGATACAGCTAAAACTGGACTAGGGGTTAACTAATCGCTCTCGCTACGTCCAGTTATTGAAGGATGGGAAGGGTGGTAGTGAAATTAATACATCACAAATACCCATGCCTTTGAAAAGAAATCGATAAATTGATCTAAAAAAGCTCTTCGTACTGGGACTCCCGTGAGATCCGACACGGAAGCCAGCAACGCTAACTTTTGCGCCATATGACCTGACCGAATTTAAGCAATTTTAAATTAATATTAAAATTATATAAAGCACACACAGATGAAATCTTAAATGGTAATTAAACTATACTTTGAATGTGCTAACTACCATTTCCTTATCGAAAAGAATTATATTTTACAATAATATCATTTTTTCACACTGATTTTGCATATGAACAAAAAAAATGTTAGTATTAGCAACTAAATATATCTTCAGTTAAGGTTATTAACACATTATAGGCGGGACACGTAAAAATACGTTTATCGCTTACTGTCAGTTTTGTTGGTATATTGACTCATAATTTAATGGTTTCCTCAAAATTACTGCCGCGGCAAGTGACACATTTTGACAATACGCAATAAACCTCATAATTTATTATGCCCTGAACGTTTGTTTACACGTAGTATTTTTTTAACAGGCGCACGTGTTTCTCGAATGATTAGGGCATCAGATTTCACAATTCCAGTGATTGTAAATTTGTAGGAATGAAGATTTTATACTATAATTATTTATATAATTGTATGGTATGGATTAATGTTATTTTTTTTATACAGAATATTTTGAATATTTCATATTGATAACAAGTGGAGTGCTATCTACTAAATTAATAACAGGTTTTTATATTCAGCTTAGAGAAGTAGTGATATTATGATGTATTCAAAATGTTTTCATTTTATTTTTAATGATTAAGTGACACATATAATTTTTCTGAAAATTTCAGCCGAAAATATTGTTTGGCTTAGAAGTTGTGTTGATTTTAAGAATTTAATATATTTTTGCGCTAATCACTAAAAAACGCCCGCTTATAAAGTGTTGAGTAAGAATTTTTAGTCAAAATTATCTTGAGAAAATAAATCGTAAAAAAGCCATGCCTAAAATCAAAAATTCATAAATAAAAAAATGTAAAAATTGATTTATATTGATCTTACTGGCAGTTGAATTCAGGCTTTCCAGATAGTAAAAGAAATTTTTTCATGAAATAGATCAATAGATTACAGAGGTTGATTAACTTTTAAGCGATGTGACACGTGCTTACTTAATTAAAACATATTTCCAGTATTAAGCCGCACGCTGTCACTTAAGGATGTAATACACCACACCTTGTGTATCGAGAAAAGGTTATTTTTCTGAGAGGCTTTACCTTTCCTCTTTGAGAGTGTTTCCTTCTTTCTCTTTTACCTCTCACATCTTTTCAAATCATTCTCAGTATTTCTCTTCTTTGTCCGTAGCTAAAATAACAAATAATGGATAAAAAAAACTCTCCATTCAACATTCCCGGTAAACAAACACTAGACAACTATGAACACAACACCGCGAGAAACACAATATATTATCGTTCGACACATGGAGACGGGCGGGTGCCTTGTGTAAAATTGTTTAAACAATATAAATGCATTTTTTGATATTTTTTCAAACTATATAATATTTGTTCTGTAATAGTTTTGTAACAGTAAAAAAACATTTTTTTTTATCCATGTCCGCTCCCAACGTGAAGTATATGGTCTTCTAATGGAGGTATCTCAACAGAAGTTTTTTCTACGAGAACTGTTTCTTACTCAGTCGCTCAACCTCATTTTTTTTCAAAGTAAGTAGTAGGGAAAGAAGGATAAGGCTAGAACTTGACTGATCGCTATTGCTACACCCAGTTATTAAAGGATCAGAAGGATGGGAGGATAGGAAATAATCTGAATTAACATCACAAATACCCAGTCTTCGATCACAACTTTGAATTGAATAATTCTCAAATTCACTTTGATCTTACCGGGAATCGAACCCAGACCTGCGTGATCGGTAGAGCAAGCTCTAAGCAACTGGGTCACAGTAGGCGACATGCCGAATGGGTATTGAAATAGTAATTTTAAACGTTGCAAAAAATATACTTGCCGATCCTGAAACTGATTGTTCCAATAACTAAATTTATTGATACAATTGTTTTTTAAGCTAACGTTTGCTCAAATTGCAAACTTACAAAATTGCAAAAGTTTACCATATTGCTACTAAATTTGAATCGTTCAAATTATCTTTATTCACACAATTTCACTCACGACCCGGGTTTCTCCTTTCGGCATCTTAAGGCGTTCAAGTGCACGGATCAACTTGGACTGACGTTTAGTAAATGAGTGTATCATGTTTAAATAATAAATGAATGTATGGTTTAAAGCCATTGCTAGCGAAAAGGATTAACCTATGGAAATGTCTACAGATTTGATTACTACATTACCGCCGTGATAATTAATCTGGGTAAAATTACTTTATTTTACCTATAATAATATTTTTTCATAAAATTACATTATCAATGTACATGTGAACGAGCTAGTAGATTGATGTATTTAAATAATTGATAAAAACACAATATTCATTTGAACTTTATTCCACTTTATTTAAAAGGTCCAGGACCTTTTTCGCTCATTGCGAGCATTGTCAACTGAACTGAACTGTCTTATCATACAATTATTCACATTACATGTTGTATATCCCTACTTTGCCATAATTCATTTTTGTAGCTATTGTAATTTAAGATATTTCTTAACCCACCAAAAGTTGCTTCTTTTACGATCCCTGCATTTTCGTACTATTCTTTGTACGATTTTGATTTGCATTTGAATTCTTACCTCTTTAAATATTAATATTTTTTTACACTGTTTTTTTAGTATTCCTCTATCGTACTGTTTTTATTTTTTTTGCCTAATCTCATGAGATTAGGCAAAAAAATCATGATGAACAAAAGTATTTTTTGTAATTTATTGGATATTGAAGAACAGTCAAATATTTATTTTGATATATTATGTCATAAGCATTCGACTTTGTATTAATTATTAAACTGAAAGTTGAGTTATACAATTTCTCAAATAAGTGTTACGTAGGATAGTGAAAAATGTTGAAGTAACTATTAATAATAGTTTTCTTCCAACAATTTTCCAGTATATTACATTCGAACCTTGGCTTAAAGACTGATTATATAAATGCTTGAAAATTCAAAACTTATGTCATTTCCTTTGCTTGAGCTTTCGTAACGTAAATATATTTTCTGTTTGTGTTTTTTTTTGCTTTCGCATTCTATGGCCACGGGTCTGTTTAATTTGTACATTTTATTGTTGACCAACTATTATAATATAAAAGACGGAAAAGGTCTTTTTTCTGTTTGCTTAAGGCTATGTTTGCTTTAAAGCTTTTCTGGAAAGAGAAGCTATAGTATCGTTGAGATGTAATCATTTATAATGAATCTTTTTACGAGATTTTTTTTACTATAGCGTCTATAAACATTATTGAAAATACAGTTGTAAGAAATATTGAAATACTTAATATACAGGTAAAATATAATACAGATAATTATTCTACTATTATTTAAAAAAATCTTTTACTGGTGATTCTGATATGAATGCAGACCATGAGTTGTTTATTCTAGCAAACTAAGAAGCTTGTTGAACGATTTGCTTTGAATATCTATATGTTTCCCATCAAGGTTTCTATATGCTTATCATAAATAGATAAAAGAATTCACACAATAATCTATCGTGTCTTTCATTGAACTATTTTTATTATCTTTTAACTCAGATTTGATTAGGTTAGATGTTTCGTGTAGAAAAAGAGCAAGAATGACAACAAGACGTTGATATTTTTGAGAAAACACAACAAATGCATGAATTAGCGCACACAGTAGTGGAGAGTGATTGAGAACACTATAAGTGCACGCGTTATTATTTACAGTTTGTTTCTGAAGAATTTAACTTCATATGTGTAGTTAATTGACACATTTCTTATTGTGACTGAGTGTATTCTTTAACTTTAACATATATATATAAATATATTTATCTATAATAAGTAAAGAATAGTTATAGATGTATAATTTAGATATTTTAGAAATCCATTTTTAAGCATGTCTACTCAAAATGTGGAGCATATGGTTTTTAATTGAGTTTATATCAATAGAAGAGTTTCTACGAGAACTGCTTGTTACTTAGTAGCTAATCCTCTCTTTTTTTCAAAAAAAAAGAAGAGAATAGGGCATGGACAGAACAATTAGTTGTTAAGAATAGGTTAGGTAAGTGAGGGGAATTCAGGATAATCTATAAAAACTGTTTGTCTCGTGATTCGAACCCGTTACCTCCGTGTTCTAAGATAACGTCTTTGACCACTTCACCATGCATCTGGCAATTTTACTGAGTATTTCAATTCACAGCGATTATAATATGAATTCTCACGGTGCAGGAAAATGCATTACAATAATTTACTCACAAATTATGATATATTTTGAGTAGCCATTTACACGCTCGCTTTGAACCATGCGTATTAATCTGTCACGCTCTCAATATTCTAAAAGCGTTGAGCGATTTTGTATTACTTCGACTTAAGAGAATACAATCATGCATCGTTGAAATTGAAATATTTCGAGATCCTATTTAGGGACACCAATTTTATGCTAAATTTATAAAGTCGTCAAGTTTCTAGACAAAGCATGTCTCTACTTTACCATTTCAATGATTACAAAACTTCAATTAGTTTTTGGAAATACAAATATATGAATCAAACGTTCATGTAATTATTTGCATTAAAAATGCTAATATTACCTTCTTTTCGCTACGTAATATTAGGGATCACAAGCAAAGACTTTTTTTAGCTCCTTTCCCTGAAAAATTTACGAATTGGCGGATTCCAAAATTATTTAAAAGTGTGAGACCTTTTTTTTTATTTCCATCATTTGAAAAAAACTACGTCTGCCAGTGAGTCGTCCAGCGCTGTTAAGCGATCCTGATCCCGGGATGGATGCTCTATTTCCCACCAATAATGCATAATTATGAATGATTATTATTCACATAACTATTTTTTTGATCATTTTATTGATTAACTTCTTTTATAAAGTTATCACTAAATAATTGACAATATTTTTTATTATTAATCTTTCGACTTCGCTTCAATAATTTGTAAAAATATCCTAGTAATCAGCAATCAGGTCATCGAGACGGTGTTTTGCATCACAAAATGTACACTGTTTGTATTATTACTGAAAACCATAATAAAGTACCGGGCCATAAGCCGAGTGCTCAACGTAGTTCCTTTGATAACGGTGCTACTCTAACTTTAACTCTGTAAAAAGCAGTTTGTGAAGCAGTAAACTTGTGTTTAAATTAGCTCTATTAGTTGCATAAATGTTTTCGAAACATATTTTTGATAATTAACAAATTTATAAAAAAAAACTATACATACACAAAATAAGCCACCAGTTTTTTTAGTTACTGGATGAAAACATAGTAACTCCACGTGATTAAGGTGCTAAGTCCAACGTAGTATATATATGGACTTCACTGTATCGACTCCAGGTCGTGATGCACTTATAGTAGAAGGCGAAGACTTCAAGGAAACTCCTTTCAATATTATACATGTCTCTGGGATAACCGGCTTTACCGGTTTGGGTATACTATCACAATGCAAGCTTTCACGTAAAAATTGTAGATGGTTTAATGTTCATTATTTCTATAAAACACATTTTTTCACGATAAACAGAATTATTTTGATCATATGATTACCGTATTAAAATTACACTTTACGCAGAGATATTAATAACAAAAACCGTTTTCTTCTTTACGACATCATCAAGTGATTTACATGAATTTTGTTAACAGTAAAGTTTTTGTGGAAACGTATTAAATAGAAAGTTTTTTTAAGAAATATCAACAATTTTAATTTTACCAGAGACAGAGTTTATTTGGCAGCTGACAGCTGATTTGTGTTCAGTTTGGTTTGCCACTCCACCATGAATATACGTTTGTTAAAACGACGCTTGCAAATAGTGCAAATTTATTTCTTCAAAAATGATGCCGGCCAGAATGTTACAGTCCATGATATATCGTGGAAAATATATCACGAAAATTGAATGGCAGAAAGAGGAAGAGCTGTGGTTTTAAGAATTCGGTGAAACATACTATAAAAAAACGTGCCACAAATTGGCTGTCGCTAGATAAATTGTTTCTATTTTGAAAAACAAATCTAAGAAAATCACCTTATATTTCAATTGAAAATTACTTTGTATTGTAATTGTAGTCTTATTACATCAAGTTGTATCGAGTATTTTAAGCGACGGTGTATTTATGGTATGAATTTCCCAATTTTTAAATATTGAAAATTTAAATACGTACTTCTTTTTTGTTCCACA
>CM062838.1:22058879-22073911 GCA_031772345.1 Himalopsyche anomala
GGATTAATAGTGAAAATTCTTTATGAATTTATTGTATTTTTCAGCTTTAGGTTACTTTATGAGAATCCAAAAAGCAGCTTTTCGATAAGATTGTTTTTTTTTGTTTGGACCAGTTAAGTTTGGACTAGTTAAGGTTGTTTGGACTAGTTAAGACTAGTAATGGAGCATTTAAAAATATGTGCTTTATTCAATATATGCATATTAATTGGTATGTAACTAATTAATAGTTTTGAGTAAACAGGAAAATATCAAATTTGAATCATTCAAATTATATAAATTCTCACAGATTTTGTCACTAACGACCCAGAATTCGCCTTTCAGCATCTTCAGGCGTTCAAGTGCACGGATGAACTTGAACTGACGCTTAGTAAATGAATGTTTCGTGTTTATATAAGAAATAAATGTATCAATGAGTTTAAAGCCATTGCTGGCGAAAAGGTTAACCCTATGGGAATGCTCACAGATTTGAGTAGTGAGTAGTTTTAAGAATTATATTTATTTGTTAGTCAGAAAAGGTTTTATGATTATATTTACATAGAGTATAGGAGTGGAGATCTCGGCATGTTGAGTATTTCATTTAAAATCAGAATACTGTTCAATTGCGCTCTGTTTATTTCCAAAATATCCCGATCTGAAATGAATTAATTAAGGAATAAGCGTATAGAGACAATTGTATGCCTATAAGTTTGCATAGATAATAATTTACTCATCATATTCTTGGTCCGATACAGAGCTGCACGGGAAGCATCTTTTAACCATTGCATGTTGCGCTTAAAGAAATAAGGATAGAAAGTGGAAAGAAGAGAATGTGACATGCTCAGTCATTTAGTTTAAGTAATGTTAATAAATGCACCAATTAGGTTATTCCAGACAAAGAATTTATATCCGCGAATCTCATTGCGTTTCTTTATAATTTCAGCTAGTACAGTGACGTGAAAGATGAAAATATTTCGTCAGTTAAGCCATTGGTGTATTAATGTTTACTTAGAGAAAAATTTCAAGCGTTCTTTTATTCAGAAAATAAGCTTTATCTGCGGTAAATAATTATATACATTCATTTGAGCTAGGATACTTTTAGTTCTTTTAAGATTGAACAATTGTCATCCTCTGTGGCCCGGTGGTAAGATAAATTTGATTTTAATGACTCAATTTCCAGCATGGTCAATACCAAATTTAAATTTGGAATTTATAACATACACTTATGTTTCAGAAGACATTTCAATTTTCCACGCCGAATATTTCTTAATTCGAATTAAAAAAATGTCATGAATACAGAAGAAAACAGTGTATAATCTTATATACAATGAACTTACATACACTTTAAAAGTCAATTAAGTCATCAAACGTGGCAACAACGATCTTTTATAAAAAAATAAATGTATTTTTTTCCTCTTGAATGAAAAAATCTTTACAGTCCTACGTGACAGTTTTTTTGTGAAATGTTTTTTCACTTCCGGAACGCTAAGCACTGTGAAGTCTAAAGAGATGACACAATTCGAAATACTGAGAGTGGTTTCGTCATATTGAAATATCATATTTTTGGTAAACTTACTTTAACAGAGGTTTAATTTTTTAAATATATTTATTGATATTAAAGTAAAGAAAATTGTGTAGTATTGAGTTAGTCTTGGTCAGATTTGTGATATTTAATAATATATCGGCATACTTGAAGTACTGTAGTTCCAGATAAATATTATGGAAATAAATTAAATGGTCAGAATTTAAATCAATTTCTGGTCAGAATAAAAATATTAAGCGGTCAGATATTTAATAACAACTTTGGTTAGTAGGTTAGGTAAGGTTTTTTTTGAAATTTAATTTAAATTATGACTATATATTCTGACCATTTAATAAAAATTCTGACCAGTGTTATTAAAATTCTAACCAGAAAAATACGAGCCAAATATTATTCTTACAGTCAACTTTGCTTATTTTTGTAAATCTGCGTAACTCAAAATTGTCATTTTGTCACTTAGTCACTTTTCGCTTTGTACGGACGATATATTCATGTATTAGATATCGTGCCTATATTTATCAAATAATTTTCATACATATATGCCTATACATATAAAAGTCCGTCGTTTATTAAGTCATTGCTTCCCAAACATTTTCATTCCACGGCACCCTAAATCTGAAAAGAAATAATCCGCGACAGCCCCCCTCAATACAAAACATGTTCTGCGGCGGCCCCCCGGAGAAATTCCGCGGCCCCAAATCTGGGAAGCACTGTATTAAGTAACGGAATTTCACCACACTTTCGCTCCTGAAACAATCTCAGCAAAAAAAAAAACTGAGTAAATTCCAACCTATTGCTACGCCACGTAAAACGATTGTTAATAGCAGATGTATGTATGTGTATGTTCGTTGTGTGTAATTATGTGTAAGAACTCTAAAAAGTTCTTGTCAGTAAAAAATAATATGACACATATATCGACTGTGGAAAGGAAAAAAGACGTAACCCACACATATAAAATTTTACAAGAGACGCAAAAAACGTGTTTTGATGATTTTGGACAATATGTTAATTATGAATTATACACGGAGACCTTGTAATATACACGGAGACTTAAAAACTGGTGTTTAATTGACATAGCATAATATTAATTAAAGAAATTGTCTCGGAAAAACATTTATTTCAGTATTTTTTCTTGGTTTAATTTTTTACAAGGTCATTTTTTTCAAACTTAAATGCTAAATTTACATGCTAATTCGGCATTTGCAGCTTGCATCCTTTTGATTGAACGTGTATCAAGTTGGATACATTTTAATTATCGAGAAAAAAAACTGTAGGTTACGTCCGTTTTCGTTTCCACAGTCGATATGCTTTCAATTATATTCAATTTTCACTTTTTTAAAGTAAGTTTGAGTGAAATCAAAGTAAATGTTAGAAAAGGTGTGCGTAAAGTGAATAAGTACCATCAAGGTAACACCTTTTCTCCCATCAATGCCCTCTCAGTGCATGAGTCGGACAATAGGAAGTGGGAAAGAAAACACAAAAGCATAGTAAATAAGTTACATGTCACACTTCGAAATGGAAGACACCCTATTCAATAGTGGGAAGATAAACAAAGTTCTCAATGTCACTGTTTTCATACAGAAAAACTTACGAAGCTTTATTGTTATCATTAATTACCAATTGTAAAATGAAGAACAGCATTTTTATTGCAGAATACAATATGATAGTTTTAGTTATATTTATTTCAAAAATATTTAGTTAAAATTTTATTTTCAAATCTTTATAGCTGATTAATAACGCTTAACGTTTTTCGGCAACTGGATACTGTCATATAAAATAAACAGATACTAAAAATGCGATGGGTGTAGGTAGTAAAGTAAGCTGATGACTCAAATATTATCACTGATAAAACCAGGGCGTGTAAAAAAAGACGACTCCGACTCCGAGAATTTTTTCCAATAACTTAATTTTAACTTATATATATATGTATTCCATCAGATCATGTTTAGTCAGCTAAGCATGCAATGTCAACACTTTGTAATATTTTGTTTGAATACACATAATTAAATATATTTTTAAAATAACAACGAGCCGCTCATTTTTCATGATTCCGACTCCGACTCCACAGCCCAGGATGAAACTATCAGTTTCAACAATAAAATTATAAGTCTTCTAGTCATAATAATATGATATGAAGTCAAAAGGGAGTCAATTTAATTGCCTCAAGATGCTGAATGGAGAAGCCCGGGTCGTTAGTGATACAACGTGTGGTGACGTAATCCTTCTTTATCCGTGTCCGCTCTTAATGTGGAGCATATGTCCTCTTCATGGAGGTATCTCAACATTTTTTTACGAGAACTGTGTTAGTCAGTCGTTCAACCTCTATTTTCTAAAGAGAGTAATGATAGAAGGATACAGCTAAAACTGGACTAGGGGTTAACTAATCGCTCTCGCTACGTCCAGTTATTGAAGGATGGGAAGGGTGGTAGTGAAATTAATACATCACAAATACCCATGCCTTTGAAAAGAAATCTATAAATTGATCTAAAAAAGCTCTTCGTACTGGGACTCCCGTGAGATCCGACACGGAAGCCAGCAACGCTAACTTTTGCGCCATATGACCTGACCGAATTTAAGCAATTTTAAATTAATATTAAAATTATATAAAGCACACACAGATGAAATCTTAAATGATAATTAAACTATACTTTGAATGTGCTTACTACCATTTCCTTATCGAAAAGAATTATATTTTACAATAATATCATTTTTTCACACTGATTTTGCATATGAACAAAAAAAATGTTAGTATTAGCAACTAAATATATCTTCAGTTAAGGTTATTAACACATTATAGGCGGGACACGTAAAAATACGTTTATCGCTTACTGTCAGTTTTGTTGGTATATTGACTCATAATTTAATGGTTTCCTCAAAATTACTGCCGCGGCAAGTGACACATTTTGACAATACGCAATAAACCTCATAATTTATTATGCCCTGAACGTTTGTTTACACGTAGTATTTTTTTAACAGGCGCACGTGTTTCTCGAATGATTAGGGCATCAGATTTCACAATTCCAGTGATTGTAAATTTGTAGGAATGAAGATTTTATACTATAATTATTTATATAATTGTATGGTATGGATTAATGTTATTTTTTTTATACAGAATATTTTGAATATTTCATATTGATAACAAGTGGAGTGCTATCTACTAAATTAATAACAGGTTTTTATATTCAGCTTAGAGAAGTAGTGATATTATGATGTATTCAAAATGTTTTCATTTTATTTTTAATGATTAAGTGACACATATAATTTTTCTGAAAATTTCAGCCGAAAATATTGTTTGGCTTAGAAGTTGTGTTGATTTTAAGAATTTAATATATTTTTGCGCTAATCACTAAAAAACGCCCGCTTATAAAGTGTTGAGTAAGAATTTTTAGTCAAAATTATCTTGAGAAAATAAATCGTAAAAAAGCCATGCCTAAAATCTCAAATTCAGAAATAAAAAATGTAAAAATCGATTTATATTGATCTTACTGGCAGTTGAATTCAGGCTTTCCTGATAGTAAAAGAAAAAAGTTCATGAAATAGATCAATAGATCACAGAGGTTAATGAACTTTTAAGCGATGTGACACGTGCTTACTTAATTAAAACATATTTCCAGTATTAAGCCGCACGCTGTCACTTAAGGATGTAATACACCACACCTTGTGTATCGAGAAAAGGTTATTTTTCTGAGAGGCTTTACCTTTCCTCTTTGAGAGTGTTTCCTTCTTTCTCTTTTACCTCTCACATCTTTTCAAATCATTCTCAGTATTTCTCTTCTTTGTCCGTAGCAAAAATAACAAATAATGGATAAAAAAAACTCTCCATTCAACATTCCCGGTAAACAAACACTAGACAACTATGAACACAACACCACGAGAAACACAATATATTATCGTTTGACACATGGAGACGGACGAGTGCCTTGTGTAAAATTGTTTAAACAATATAAATGCATTTTTTGATATTTTTTCAAACTACATAATATTTTTTCTGTAATAGTTTTGTAACAGTAAAAAAACATTTTTTTTATCCATGTCCGCTCCCAACGTGAAGTATATGGCCTTCTAATGGAGGTATCTCAACAGAAGTTTTTTCGGCGATTTCGACAGTTTGTTACTCAGTCGCTCAACCTCATTTTTTTTCAAAGTGAGTAGTAGTGAAAGAAGGATAAGGCTAAAACAAGACTAGTGGTTAACTAATCGCTATTGCTACACCCAGTTATTAAAGGATCAGGGGGATGGGAGGAGAGGAAATAATGTGAATTGACATCACAAACAGCCAGTCTTCGATCACAACTTTGAATTGAATGATTTATCAAATTCACTGTGATCTGACCGGGAATCGAACCCAGACCCGCGTGATCGGTAGAGCAAGCTCTAACCAACTGGGCCACAGCAGGCGACATGCCGAATGGGTATTGAAATAGCAATTTTAAACGTTGCAAAAAATATACTTGCCGATCCTGAAACTGATTGTTCCAATCACCTTATTTATTGATACAATTGTTTTTTAGGCTAACGTTTGCTTAAATTGCAAACTTACAAAATTGCAAAAGTTTACAATATTGCTACTAAATTTGAATTGTTCAAATTATCTTTATTCACAAATTTTTTGTCACTCACGACCCGGGTTTCGTCTTTCGGCATCTTAAGGCGTTCAAGTGCACGGATCAACTTGGACTGACGCTTAGTAAATGAGTGTATCGTGTTTAAATAAGAAATAAATGTATCACTAGGCTTAAAGCCATTGCTAGCGAAAAGGATTAACCTATGGAAATGTCTAAAGATTTGATTACTACATTACCGCCGTGATAATTAATCTGGGTAAAATTACTTTATTTTACCTATAATAATATTTTTTCATAAAATTACATTATCAATGTACATGTGAACGAGCTAGTAGATTGATGTATTTAAATAATTGATAAAAACACAATATTCATTTGAACTTTATTCCACTTTATTTAAAAGCTCAGAACCGGTTTTGCTCATTGCGAGCATTGTCAACTGAACTGAACTGTCTTATCATAAAATTATTCACATTACATGTTGTATATCCCTTCTTTGCTATAATTCATTTTTGTAGCTATTCTAATTTAAGATATTTCTTAACCCACCAAAAGTTGCTTCTTTTACGATCCCTGCATTTTCGTACTTTTCTTTGTACGATTTTGATTTGCATTTGAATTCTTACCTCTTTAAATATTAATATTTTTTTTACACTGTTTCTTTAGTATTCCTCTATCGTACTGTTTTTATTTTTTTTGCCTAATCTCATGAGATTAGTAGATAAAAATCATGATGAACAAAAGTATTTTTTGTAATTTATTGGATATTGAAGAACAGTCAAATATTTATTTTGATATATTATGTCATAAGCATTCGACTTTGTATTAATTATTAAACTGAAAGTTGAGTTATACAATTTCTCAAATAAGTGTTACGTAGGATAGTGAAAAATGTTGAAGTAACTATTAATAATAGTTTTCTTCCAACAATTTTCCAGTATATTACATTCGAACCTTGGCTTAAAGACTGATTATATAAATGCTTGAAAATTCAAAACTTATGTCATTTCCTTTGCTTGAGCTTTCGTAACGTAAATATATTTTCTGTTTGTGTTTTTTTTTGCTTTCGCATTCTATGGCCACGGGTCTGTTTAATTTGTACATTTTATTGTTGACCAACTATTATAATATAAAAGACGGAAAAGGTCTTTTTTCTGTTTGCTTAAGGCTATGTTTGCTTTAAAGCTTTTCTGGAAAGAGAAGCTATAGTATCGTTGAGATGTAATCATTTATAATGAATCTTTTTACGAGATTTTTTTTACTATAGCGTCTATAAACATTATTGAAAATACAGTTGTAAGAAATATTGAAATACTTAATATACAGGTAAAATATAATACAGATAATTATTCTACTATTATTTAAAAAAATCTTTTACTGGTGATTCTGATATGAATGCAGACCATGAGTTGTTTATTCTAGCAAACTAAGAAGCTTGTTGAACGATTTGCTTTGAATATCTATATGTTTCCCATCAAGGTTTCTATATGCTTATCATAAATAGATAAAAAAATTCACACAATAATCTATCGTGGCTTTCATTGAACTATTTTTATTATCTTTTAGCTCAGATTTGATTAGGTTAGATGTTTCGTGTAGAAAAAGAGCAAGAATGACAACAAGACGTTGATATTTTTGAGAAAACACAACAAATGCATGAATTAGCGCACACAGTAGTGGAGAGTGATTGAGAACACTATAAGTGCACGCGTTATTATTTACAGTTTGTTTCTGAATAATTTAACTTCATATGTGTAGTTAATTGACACATTTCTTATTGTGACTTCTTATGTGACTGAGTGTATTCTTTAACTTTAACATATATATATAAATATATTTATCTATAATAAGTAAAGAATAGTTATAGATGTATAATTTAGATATTTTAGAAATCCATTTTTAAGCATGTCTACTCAAAATGTGGAACATATGGTTTTTAATTGAGTTTATATCAATAGAAGAGTTTCTACGAGAACTTATTGTTACTTAGTAGCTAATCCTCTCTTTTTTTCAAAAAAAAAGAAGAGAATAGGGCATGGACAGAACAATTAGTTGTTAAGAATAGGTTAGGTAAGTGAGGGGAATTCAGGATAATCTATAAAAACTGTTTGTCTCGTGATTCGAACCCGTTACCTCCGTGTTCTAAGATAACGTCTTTGACCACTTCACCATGCATCTGGCAATTTTACTGAGTATTTCAATTCACAGCGATTATAATATGAATTCTCACGGTGCAGGAAAATGCATTACAATAATTTACTCACAAATTATGATATATTTTGAGAAGCCATTTACACGCTCGCTTTGAACCATGCGTATTAATCTGTCACGCTCTCAATATTCTAAAAGCGTTGAGCGATTTTGTATTACTTCGACTTAAGAGAATACAATCATGCATCGTTGAAATTGAAATATTTCGAGATCCTATTTAGGGACACCAATTTTATGCTAAATTTATAAAGTCGTCAAGTTTCTAGACAAAGCATGTCTCTACTTTACCATTTCAATGATTACAAAAGTTCATTTAGTTTTTGGAAATACAAATATATTAATCAAACGTTGATGTATTTATTTGCATTAAAAATGCTATTTTTACCTTCTTTTTGCTACGTAATATTAGGGATCAAAAGCAAAGACTTTTTTTAGCTCCTTCCTCTGAAAAATTTACGAATTGGCGGATCCCAAAATTATTTAAGAGTGTGAGACCTTTTTTTTTTACTTCCATCCTTTGAAAAGGTTACGTCTGCTAGTTTGTCGTCCAGTTTTGTTGAACGATCCTGATCCCGGGATGGATGCTCTATTTCCCACCAATAGTGCCTAATTATGATTGATTATTATTCACATAACTATATTTTGATCATTTTATTGTATAAAATTATTGATTAACTTCTTTTATAAAGTTATCACTAAATAATTGACAATATATTTTATTATTTATCTTTCGACTTCGCTTCAACAATTTGTAAAAATATCCTAGCAATCAGCAGGTCATCGAGACGGTTTTTTACATCACAAAATGTACACTGTTTGTATTATACCGCAAAACCATAATAAACCTGGCCATAAGCCGAGTGCTCAACGTAGTTCCTTTGATAACGGTGCTACTCTAACATTAACTCTGTAAAAAGCAGTTCGCGCAGCTGTAAACTTGTGTTTAAATTAACTCGTAAATGTTTTCGAAACATATTTTTGATCATTAACAAATTTATAAAAAAAAAACTATACATACACAAAATAACCACCAGGTTTTTTTAATCACTGGATGAAAACATAGTAACTCCACGTGATTAAGGTGCTAAGTCCAACGTAGTATATATATGGACTTCACTGTATCGACTCCAGGTCGTGATGCACTTATAGTAGAAGGCGAAGACTTCAAGGAAACTCCTTTCAATATTATACATGTCTCTGGGATAACCGGCTTTACCGGTTTGGGTATACTATCACAATGCAAGCTTTCACGTAAAAATTGTAGATGGTTTAATGTTCATTATTTCTATAAAACACATTTTTTTCACGATAAACAGAATTATTTTGATCATATGATTACCGTATTAAAATTACACTTTACGCAGAGATATTAATAACAAAAACCGTTTTCTTCTTTACGACATCATCAAGTGATTTACATGAATTTTGTTAACAGTAAAGTTTTTAAGAAATATCAACAATTTTACCAGAGACAGCTAATTTGGCAGCTGAAAGCTGATTTGTCCTCAGTTTGGTTTGCCACTCCACCATAAATATACGTTTGTTAAAACGACGCTTGCAAATAGTGCAAATTTATTTCTTCAAAAATGATGCCGGCCAGAATGTTACAGTTCATGATATAGCATGGAAAATATATCACGAAAATTGAATGGCAGAAAGAGGAAGAGCTGTGGTTTTAAGAATTCGGTGAAACATACTATAAAAAACGTGCCACAAATTTACTGTCGCTAGAAAAAAAAATTCCATTTTAAAAAACAAATCTCTAAGAAAATCACCTTATATTTCAATTGAAAATTACTTTGTATTGTAATTTTATTATTATTACATCAATTTGTATCGATTATTTTAAGCGACTGTGTATTTATTGTATGAATTTCCCAATTTTAAAATATTGAAATTTTAAATACGTACTTCTTTTTTTGTTCCACATTATTAAATAAAGACTAGCTGTAAGCCCGTTGACCTCAACGGGGGGATTTTTGTTGCATTTTTAAGTAGTCAGAAAATTTACAGGCGTCAAAAATAAATTACTAACCTATTTATTGAATAATCCAGAAATTCTGATAGTAAAAGAAATATATCTGGGGGCGTATATCGACAGCCCTGCCCTGCAGTATTTAAATTGTAAATTATTTATTTTTGGAATCATGTTCTAGTTTGCCAACAACTATTTTTCGTAGTAACAAAAAAAGTCCTTGTAAATTACTTAATTTTTGAAATAATATTTAAGTTTGCTAACAACCATTTTTCGTAGAAGCAGAAATAGACCTCGTAAATTATTTAATTTTTGGAATAATGTTTAAGTTTGCTAACAACCATTTTTCATAGTAGCAAAAATAGTCCTTGTAAATTACTTAATTTTTGGAATAATGTTTAAGTTTGCTAACAATTATTTTTCGTATTAGCAGAAATAGACCTCGTAAATTATTGAATTTTTGGAATAATGTTTAAGTTTGCTAACAACCATTTTTCATAGTAGCAAAAATAGTCCTTGTAAATTACTTAATTTTTGGAATAATGTTTAAGTTTGCTAACAATTATTTTTCGTATTAGCAGAAATAGACCTCGTAAATTATTGAATTTTTGGAATAATGTTTAAGTTTGCTAACAACCATTTTTCATAGTAGCAAAAATAGTCCTTGTAAATTACTTAATTTTTGGAACAATGTTTAAGTTTGCTAACAACCATTTTTCTAAGAAGCAGAAATTTCGTAAATTATTTTATTTTTGGTATAATTTTTAAGTTTGCTAACAATTATTTTTCATAGTAGCAAAAATAATCCTTGTAAATTACTTAATTTTTGGAATAATGTTTAAGTTTGCTAACAATTATTTTTCCTATTAGCAGAAATAGACCTCGTAAATTATTGAATTTTTGGAATAATGTTTAAGTTTGCTAACAACCATTTTTCATAGTAGCAAAAATAGTCCTTGTAAATTACTTAATTTTTGGAATAATGTTTAAGTTTGCTAACAATTATTTTTCGTATTAGCAGAAATAGACCTCGTAAATTATTGAATTTTTGGAATAATGTTTAAGTTTGCTAACAACCATTTTTCATAGTAGCAAAAATAGTCCTTGTAAATTACTTAATTTTTGGAATAATGTTTAAGTTTGCTAACAATTAATTTTCCTATTAGCAGAAATAGACCTCGTAAATTATTTAATTTTTGGAATAATGTTTAAGTTTGCTAACAACCATTTTTCATAGTAGCAAAAATAGTCCTTGTAAATTACTTAATTTTTGGAATAATGTTTAAGTTTGCTAACAATTATTTTTCCTATTAGCAGAAATAGACCTCGTAAATTATTGAATTTTTGAAATAATGTTTAAGTTTGCTAACAACCATTTTTCATAGTAGCAAAAATAGTCCTTGTAAATTACTCAATTTTTAGAATAATGTTTAAGTTTGCTAACAATTATTTTTCCTATTAGCAGAAATAGACCTCGTAAATTATTTAATTTTTGGAATAATGTTTAAGTTTGCTAACAACCATTTTTCATAGTAGCAAAAATAGTCCTTGTAAATTACTTAATTTTTGGAACAATGTTTAAGTTTGCTAACAACCATTTTTCTTAGAAGTAGAAATTTCGTAAATTATTTTATTTTTGGTATAATTTTTAAGTTTGCTAACAATTATTTTTCATAGTAGCAAAAATAGTCCTTGTAAATTACTTAATTTTTGGAATAATGTTTAAGTTTGCTAACAATTATTTTTCCTATTAGCAGAAATAGACCTCGTAAATTATTTAATATTTGGAATAATGTTTAAGTTTGCTGACAACCATTTTTCTTAGAAGCAGAAATTTCGTAAATTATTTTATTTTTGGTATAATTTTTAAGTTTGCTAACAATTATTTTTCATAGTAGCAAAAATAGTCCTTGTAAATTACTTAATTTTTGGAATAATGTTTAAGTTTGCTAACAATTAATTTCCTATTAGCAGAAATAGACCTCGTAAATTATTTAATTTTTGGAATAATGTTTAAGTTTGCTAACAACCATTTTTCATAGTAGCAAAAATAGTCCTTGTTAATTACTTAATTTTTGGAATAATGTTTAAGTTTGCTAACAATTATTTTTCGTATTAGCAGAAATAGACCTCGTAAATTATTGAATTTTTGGAATAATGTTTAAGTTTGCTAACAACCATTTTTCATAGTAGCAAAAATAGTCCTTGTAAATTACTTAATTTTTGGAATAATGTTTAAGTTTGCTAACAATTATTTTCCTATTAGCAGAAATAGACCTCGTAAATTATTTAATTTTTGGAATAATGTTTAAGTTTGCTAACAACCATTTTTCATAGTAGCAAAAATAGTCCTTGTAAATTACTTAATTTTTGGAATAATGTTTAAGTTTGCTAACAATTATTTTTCCTATTAGCAGAAATAGACCTCGTAAATTATTGAATTTTTGGAATAATGTTTAAGTTTGCTAACAACCATTTTTCATAGTAGCAAAAATAGTCCTTGTTAATTACTTAATTTTTGGAATAATGTTTAAGTTTGCTAACAACTATTTTTCGTATTAGCAGAAATAGACGTCGTAAATTATTTAATATTTGGAATAATGTTTAAGCTTGCTAACAACCATTTTTCGTATATATATAAATAAATAGTTAATTAAATTATTATATATTAAATTATTATATATAATTGAGCAGCCTTATATAGCCTCTCAAAACGCTGCAGAACGGTCAAATTCGTTTAGTGCAAGATTTCACCCACAGATGTCATTATTAGTTAACTAAAACTTTAAATAGAGTTTTTTTTTCGTAACCATCAACTGGACTGGTGGAGCAGTGTGTTGGGTGTCCGAACGTCGCGCATGAAAATTGGGGCATGGTATCGAATCCCACAGCTTGAGAGAATATTTTTTGAAAATTAATTGTTTTTACACATAATAAAATAAAAATGTCATGATTTCAAAAATTCACTCATGACGTCAGAGAAAAATGAAGAAATGAATTAATGACGACAGCGGGGCAGGATGGGGGGGAGGGGGACCGTCTTTCTTGACGTCATCGAAAAGGTGAAATCGCGACCATATACAAACGAAAAAAGTATGTATTTGGTATGAATAAAAAAATGGCGACAGCGGGGCTGGGGCGGAGGAGGGGGAGGGAAAATCGCGGACAATCATTCAGACGGACGGACATTATCGAGTATTAATATATAGATTAGGACAGAACTGGTTTCACTCATCACAAGAATTATTAACTGATGGCATATTGATTATCATAGGTAATGTATTAAATTGTATTTTTATCCGATGATGAAGACCATAATGAGAAAAATCACTCCCATCTCCCAATCTTTATTTAAAAATGGGGAAATAATTTAAAAAATGTTTTATTTTTAAACATATTAAGAATCATCCTAGTTCACCTTATAATCTGTTAATTATTAAATAATTTAATAAAACGGTCAATAAGTTTAGTATGTATTATAAAATTTATGGTACAGTATGTATGTGGTCTGATGCTTAATTTAAAAGATAAAAGCAATATTTTGTATTGTTTATTTTTAGTAGCGCATATATTATTGCTTGCTTTCAAATCAGCGACATTCGTTAGATTAGTGACCATTCATTTATTTTGTTGTGGAACTAATAATTATATGTTTTTATCCGCTAAAAACTTGTCGAAGTTGTACTACAAAGAAGGAGCTCGCCATTCGTTTTGAAATGGCTGGAGCCACATTCAACTCGATGCGGACTGTCTGGGACACACAGCTGTACTCGATTAAAACCAAATGCCACTTATTTAACGCTTGCATTCTGTCAGTACTGCTTTACGGTTGCGAATCATGGCACCTGACGAAGACTCAGAAAAGCCGTATACTGAGCTTCGAGAACAGATGCTTGCGTCGGATAATGGACGTGAGGTGGTTTGATTTTGTGAGGAATTATGAGATAAGGGAGCGTATAAGATAGCATCGCGTCACGTCAGTGGTTATGGAGAGACGTTGAAACTGGCTGAGTCACGTGCTGCGGATGCCTCCGGAAAGCCTCAATCCTGCCTGCCTTTTCTTTCGACCGGTGGGACTCCGGCCTCCCGCACGTCCGTCGGGTACTATCCATAGGATGTTGAACGATTACATAATTATATATTATATTTTATATTATCATCATTCCATCTGTGATATGTTAATGCATACATTTTAATAAAATAAACTTCAATTGCAATAATGCGCAATGAAGTATCACAATTATTTATTATTTCATTTATTATTTATCAGTGTCTCATAAAAGACTAAATGCCACTTATTCAACGCTTGCATTCTGCCGGTACTGCTTTACGGTTGCGAATCATGGAACCTGACGAAGACTCAGAATTCAGAAATAAGGGAGCGTACAAAACAGCGTCCCACTACGTCAGTGGTTATGGAGAGACGTTGGAACTGGCTGGGTCACGTGCTGCGGATGCCTCCGGAAAGCCTCAATCCTGCCTGCCTCTTCTTTCGACCGGTGGGATTCCGGCGTCCCAGACGTCCGTCGGGTACTATCCATAGGATGTACTCGGCGGAACTGAGGGATGCTGGCATGTCATGGAAGGAAACAAAGCAATTGGCGGGAGACAGGGAAACATGGAGGCGCGGGTGTCGGCCATATGCTCCACATAGAGAGCGAACATGGCCAAAGAAGAAGAAAAACTTGTATGAAAAGAAAACACCAAATACAACTAACATTTATACCTATATATATTCATGTTTATTACATCTCCAATAAAATAT